>JACFYI010003838.1:545709-557659 GCA_014898755.1 Handroanthus guayacan
TTTTTTTTTTTTGGTTAATCTCAGGTTCTTTAGTAGCTGTGATTCCAATCATGTTAGTCTGTCGGGGCAGGGTTGCCTCACAAGGATCAGTTTAAATGTTTGTAATGCATCATCTCTTCTGTTTGTTTAGTTCTGTACAGGTTATTAAGAAATTTTCTAGATCATTGAAAGTGGACAAATCAACTCTAAAATTTTAGTTTTCTTGTCATTGTTTGCTGGCTCCTTAGAGTCTTTGGATTCAATTTGTAGGGTCTGAAGATGTATGCAAAGAAGGCAAATTGCTTTCCGCTGCAACATGACTTTCTTGTGTGTATGTGAGTTTCTGAGTTTTGAAGTATCTTCCTACGTAATTGTCTCTGATCATAGCTTGAAAATAGTACTCATTATCCCAAAAGGAAATTGAAGAAGAAAGAACAGAACATAAGCAAGAAAAAATCTTCTTCTGTTAAGAGTGCCATCAATTGTGGTTGTGCTTGTTAATATAATATGGATGGTGGTGATGCATTTTGTTGTTTGTGCTCTAATTTGAAATCATGTTGACGGGAAACTTATGTTTATGATAATTAATTAATGGTGCAATATGACTTATAAGATGTTTGATTGATAAACTAATCCAGACAAGCTTTGTGCCAGAGTGTTATTAGTCTACTAATGTATGCGATATGACATTATGATTCTCCACAAAGATTTGATGCGCTTAACTTGGTCATTTTCTCACAAATCATGTGAAGTTGGGAATATCTCAACATTAAAAAATAGAAAACTATGATGGCATCTGATTTCTATATTCCATTGGTCTCTAATCAGGAAAATCATTAGGCCCACAATTAAGGATTGCATCAAACAGACAAATTGAAGGGGTGGCGACTGATGATATGTGGTGTGGGGGCATCTTTTTCGCTGGAATTCCAATTGTTTATGGACTGACATATTGCGGTGATGAAAGTCATGCCCTTGTGAGCCCTCCTTCTCAAGTTTCAAGACTGTCATTCACGTGATCATTTCTGGACCACAGTCCCAGAAGCAACATGTTCTTGTCTCCATGTTTATCTTTTTTTATGAAATTCATTTTCGGTTCAGACTTTTGGAATTGTTAGCCATGTTTTGTTATTCATCCCCTTTTGTTTTTGGGGGACAAGAAAATGAAATATGCCTTCCTATATATAAGTATATATATGGAGTTGTGTGGGTTTGAGTCCCACCACAGTACTTATATCAGTTTATGTGATCATAATTGTTTTCTTTTAAAGACAGGATTTGATCTAGAATTATTGATTATGTTAACTAGATTTTGAAATCATGATGTATTAGATTATACCTAATCGTCTTGGTTGGAGTTAGTTGAATTTATGATACTCACGATTGTCAATCAAATTCTTGGATGAAGTTTTTCAAATGAAAAAATGTTGTATCTTTTTATTGCAACATCTTGAATGGTTTAAGATCGAAGCAATCGTCGCAGAAAATTGCTTCAAAATGAAGTATTTTGTGTATAAACATTACAGAAAGCATACAGTAGAACCACATATGCAATAAAAGGAATTCAAAGGGCCTTGGAGGGCTTGTTTGCATGGGCACCTACAGTGAAGAGGCTAATTGCACCAACCCCATGTAGAATTTAAAATGAGTATCATAAATTTTGTTATTGTAAAATTAACATATTAAATTCAAATGAGTATCATAAATTCTATCATTTTGAAGTTAACACACTAATTCCTGTTATTTTGTTTGAAACAGCCACTCACCCCAATCTAATATGTAAAGTTTCGAATGTTTAGTGTGCTAATTTTATAATGACAGCGGTTAGTATGCTAATTTTAAAATAATAAGATTTATAATGCTCATTTCAAATTTTATAGAGTTTAGTGTGCTAATATTATAATAACACAATTTATGATGTAGGGAAAAAGCGAATAATACAAAGGATTTTTCAATTCACATTTCATGATATCTTATGTTTATTGAATAATGCTGTCAACACTCAACATAAAGTTCCAAAAAGAACATCATTTTGAAGGTACAATTTGATTTTGATTCTTATATTTCTATTTAGTTGGAAGCTACAGTTAGATGATTGCGGTCCTATAACGGAGAGGAACTCATATCACTAATACCGTTTTTGTTCAAAATTCTATTATTACCAGTGGTTGACAATATTACCTAGGAAACACCCCAATTTATCTAATATGCTTTATTAGTATTATTTTCTAGATGCTTCAATTTAGAAGAAGGTTTGAGCCGAGCTTATAATCAGAATAATTAAAACTCTTGTTGTGGACTTCCAACTTCGAAGGCCCAAAGTATTTCCTTTACAAAAGAAAGCTCATGGGCTTGACTGGCCTGGGCCCACAAAAACATCTTCAAGTCAGTGTTTAGACACGTATACGACTTGCTACAAGTACACCCTACTTGTTCAAGGTACATAAACCAGAACTCAAAGTACAATGTTGTTACCCTATGAGATTAAGCCACGTAACTGACTAACTCGGTTCCACGTAAATTCATCCCATCGAATTTCACCTCCTTCCGAAGGTGACCTGCGATTCCCTCCTCTTCCCGATTCTCAGACGGTGAACTGGGCTGCTGGAAATCCCAACGGAATTTTGAAATTTTCACTAAAATCAATAAGGGAAACAGAGATTACACCCGAAATTCGACGGATAGACCCTCGAAAATGACCAACGGTTGGAAGAGAGCATTCGGTAACATAAGGTCCTTCGTTGGGAATTCAATGGGCGGGCTGAGAGGTGGCAGCAGTTTAGCGTCGTGGGTTGTCGCCGGAACTCTAGCTTATTTCCTCTGGGTCCGCCCTTCACAGCAGCTAAGAAAAGAGCAAGAGGCAAAAACTTATATTTTTTTTCAATAATTCGTGCAGTTATTTGTGTTTAATTTGGTTTTTTGTTTTCTGAATATATTTATTTGTGTTTGTGTTTGTGTGGGTCTTAGGAAAGGGCAGCACTGGCGGCGGCATCGGACCCTTATCGATATGTTGAAAAGAGAAAACCGATTCCCGATCCTCAGGTTTCTGCCTTGTAATTTATTTATTTCATTTTGTTTTTGTTTGTTTGTGTGACGAAACTTTGATTTCATGTGTATTTTTTGCAGGAGACTGGATTGGTCTACGGGAACAAAAACGCAGCAAAAAAATCTGAGTAAATTATTGGAGGATCGGGGCTATGAGTAAGTCTTCTTGTTAGGTTGAAAAATGAGCTAAAATTTTGGAGCTGTGAAGTTTAATAATTTTCATACGAATACACATATGTATACATCCGAAAGTCGTGAGTTTGAACCTTTGTTTATCTGAGACAGTTTGAATAAATGATGAAAGGAGTTTAGTGCTGAAATTAAGTTGTTGTAGTCATAATCTTTGCCTCTGTTTCTCTTTTATCAGCACAATCTGTTGTAGAATATGAGGATTATCTGTGTGATTCTTATTCGTTTTAAATACTCTTGAGTTATAGAAATTTATTTGATGATGAGGGATGGAAAAATTGTTGTATTTGGACTACTTCTGCTGGAGGAGAATATAGCTAAGTAGGATTCCGTGTGCTGCTTTATGGTCTTTGAAGATGTGCCATGAAAAAGGCTATTATAGTGGTATGCTAAAAAGTTGATCTGCAGCTGCGTTAAACTTGCAGCAAAGATGTTAAGCCAAGGTATGGATTTGTTGATTTCCTAGCCATCATTGTGTACCGTTATGGAGATGAAAAGGTCTAGTATGAAGCCAAAAATAGTATGAGAGAAAGACCCTTTGTTTTTCTTGTGGTTTATGAATAAATAATTTAGTTCTACTTCTACAAGCCATCTGGCTTAAATATACCAACGAGTAGCATTTCTTTTTCAGAAATAACAATTGTGGTAAACTGTTTCTCATTTTAGCTGCATTGGGTGTATGACTGTGTGCTGCCAGACAGCTGCAGAGAAGTGGGAAGACATGTGAACCTATTTGATTTTGAAAATTTAAAGCCAGCAAATATGATGAATGAGATTTTACGTAATAGCCACTCTGTTTCAACGGGATGGGAATGGGATTTAGTTAAATATGTGGCTACACGTAATTTTCATTCCAGAATTAGCACTTTGTTGCAGAAACGTCTTTCACTAAGCTAATGAGGTAGATTCTTTCTTCGTCTAGCACATAGGCTGTAGTGGAGATGGAATATATTGAGCTGTGGATGGTGGACCTATGGTGGGTATGAACTATAGGAGCTTCTGCAAGGTTTCCAAATTATATCGATATGTCAAACACCACTATATTTGTGTAAGTTGGCCAATCTATCTTATACTCTTCCAGGGTCGAAATGACTTCTTTAAGTTAGCAACAAAGCAAGGATTCAACCTTGTACTGAAATCGAAAACTTGATGGCAAACTTCTAATGATAATTGTATTTATCGATGTACAGACTCTACAATACTGTTCTATTGATATATCAAACACCTGTATATCGTGTGCCCTGTGTTGGAGGTACTTATTTTCATGGTCAGTCATCTTACTTTTCGATGGATTTTAATCACTTACATATTCTGATCCTGTCGAGGTTTCTGTATATGTTCAATCCTATATAGGCAGGAGATCTTCGCACCTTATTTTGGATTCATTTGCTTAGTGCATTTTCTTTTCTCATTTGGTGTCTTAAATATTGTGCATGCAACACTACCGTTGTTTCAAATGCTGGAAAATGAGGAATGTTTAACTTTTGACGGTCCTCATGTCCTGGATAGTAATATGACTGGTGTGCATTTGATTTAATGAAACGAAAGAAAAGCCGTCACAAAATGCTAAAAGAGGCCACCAAGGTTGAAGGGCTGCGAACTTTCTGCTATTGTGATTCTTCGTCCTACCTGTAAAATATGTTGACGGAGAAAAATACACTTGGTGGAGGGAGGATCTTTTGACTATATGCATCTTTGTACAGCATTCATGATCTCCTTTTAGGTAGAAATTTTAGCTTTTTTTCAACCTTTTCTTGCACCAATGTTCCGTGGGAACTTTTCAAGCTCAATGATTTGGTCGGAAGATGGTGGAAATTTCGTTCTACTTGTTTAGCATAGATGGTGTCAAATTTTGCTGCTAACAAGGGTTAGTTGGCATAGTTGTTTGAATGAAGAATTTATAGTTAGAAAACAGCCGACTTAGGTGGCTCTCTTTGGTTCGAATCTGTGGATGAGCTCTGGGTGTATTTTCTTTCTGCAACATCGGGAAGAAGTCAATTGACCGTTTCTTGGCATCTCGACCCAAGGATGGGATGGGACCAAAAAATGAGATTACAACATAATAAATTGCTTTCATAAGTCATTAATGCCCTGCCGTTTCTATATGAAGTGGTACTGTCTTTCGTTTTTATAGGAGAGGTGTAGGTTCGAGTATTTGTCTAACGAATGGTAGTTCTTCAGAGTATTTGATTGTGTTTAGTTCATATATTTGATCTTTAAAATATAATTATATAATAATATTGGTGTATAATTAAATATAATTGCTTTTTTTAGAAAAAATTCATGAATTCAAATTATTATCAAATTTCATTGTACTCACTTACAAATGGATCTATTCTTTTTTTTAATAATTCATGTGGGATATCGCGAACTAGGTAATGAGATCATGAGCTAGTTAAAACACTCCACGTCATCGATTAAAATTGAATTCATAAGCTCTTGGTAATGAGATCCCCCTTGTTATTAGAACGAGAACTCATTAATGATGTAAAACGACTATTTCATGTATTTGAACTAAAATACTTGATTTTTACGGATAAAAATAGATATTTTAGGATATTTTTGAATTACGCGAAAGTAGAATATGCATGTCTTTACAGTGTTTTTCAATAAGTTATTTTCCCTGTATATGTCTCAAACTATATAAGGTATCATGCTCTAATCATGATTAGGGGTGAAATAATTTGACGTTAAGTTTTAGTCAATTGAAAAATTGAAGGCCACGACATAGGATGCATAATCTTTTGGCCCATTATGATAAAGAACTAATTTGTGGATAATCATTCTTTTATTGGCACTAGTAAAAAGCCATTAGCAACTTGATTAACTCTTTTGAATTTTTAATTAGGACAAGCAGTAGTGTTTTTGGACCCATAATCAAATCCAGTATTTAATTCGATTTTTGGTTCTTCGACTCAAATTTTTTACTGCATCAATGCAATGATATAACAATTAATTGACGGTGAAAAACAAAAGTATTGTCATGAAAAGTCCAAATACAATTCGTACTTGGTTATTGCTTAACCCAAGTAAGTGCTTGTCCTAATCTTAAGTTTTGAATTTTAAATGTTGAATTTCAATTTGAGATTTGATTCAGTTCATATCTTATATCGCGGTAGGTAATTATAGAATTCAAAATGAAATTTTATTAGCCACCATTTTTTGGATGAAGTGGCACGACCTCATCTTTTTCACAGAAGTGGTGCAAGTTCGAATCTTACCGGTAGCGTGTGGGTCTTTATCTACTGTATAGTAGTATTTATCTAATCTTTGAAAGATATGATGTAGTGATATTGATCTAATAATTAAATGTAATCGTCTCTTTCTTAAAAAAAATGAAATTTTATTACATTTTTTTTTTTTAGTATAATTGGATTTGAATTCAATCTTATATATTCTAATCCAATTAAGATACGGGATTTGATCATCTTAAATAATTTTTATATATTTTAATGAAAAAAAAAAGAAAGAATTATGGTGTTATTGAATTCTTTGTAGTACAAATATATATATATATATTCTTTAAGTGAAGGTGTGATAAAAAAAATTATTTTATTAATCAAGATCCACTATGTTGCAAGTTGGCAAAATATGAGAAAATGATAATGGTATCATGGTTCCTCTTTTCAATTGGATGGATAGAAATTGGTCACTAGAAAATAAAATGATGAGATACCATTGGTAGAAAAACTAGTTCTCTAATTGATCATTCAAATTTTGTCAACATAGTTAGCCACCTGACCTAACCATTGTCAAATATTTTTAAATTAGAAATTCTTTCTCTATCTGATAAGAACACTAGTTCTTTGACTTCGACTTTACTATCAAATACAGGGAAGGAATGGCAAAAGGAAAGAACAAGCACATTTTCATTCACCAAATTGGGGGAAAAAAAAAATTTATATCTATACTAGATGTGGAACTATAGTTGGGTAATATAGTAATTATTCTCAAGATTGACAACATATATCTGACTATTCTTTTTCCTTTCAAGGGAAAAGAAAAAAAATAAAAAATAAAAAATAAAAGTCAAATGTTTTGTTGAGAAATGTAGCCAGTGCTCCAAGTCATTCCACCTAATTATTTGAATTTGGTGACGGTGAAATTTGAAGGAAATCAAGCAAATTGAGGGTATTTGTGGCACTTTGTCTCATGGACATGATGCACATCACTTCGCACACCACTGTGTATAAATTTGAGTAGTTCTTTTTCACATGATTTTGGGAATTAAATTGGAATTAAATCATGACACATGGCTCACCAACACCTTTTGATAGGTAATCATATTGTATACATATTTTGATTTTAGCTCAGTACAGCTGGAATTAATTCTAACATATGAAAAAGATGTGATTAAGTATTCTCGTACAAATTATTGCTTATATGGGCTAAATGATTTGGTCAATCACTAATAAGTATCGCCACAATTAGAATTGATCATCAATATTGATAACTCATTGCTTAGTGTAGATTTTGTAGAATAATACAAGTGGCTACTCCTAATTCCTCAAGACAAGGCTGACACGTCATTCGCTTACCCTTTCCTAAGTGAGGATCAAGTGACATGCTATCACGTAATATCACCACGGACTTTGGGAGACATTCTAACCCAAGTGGTAACGTGGGAAGGATGAGTCACAAATTTGGGATGTGATAGCTTGAGAGTTGGCACACTGTGCCCATCAAAATAATGGCAATATGGGGGGGTTGGAGGGACCCCTTGTTTTCCAATTCTGTGAGATTGCTCACTCGATGCCTTGAACCTTCCATTTTAGACATTGTTTGGGCCCATCTCCCCCTTCTTTTCTGGTTATGTCCCTTCTTAGTAATAGACAAAAGTACTTCGGGAAAAAATTGTGCCTTCGCAGTACTAATCCACTTATGGTCCATCACAGGATTATTACAACTCACAAAATTGCTTGCTCATTTTCAATGTGCTGTCTTCCTTCTAGCATCCCCTTAAGTCAATTTCGGTGGTCCAAATCTTTTTTCGTGCAGTAATATTGTTAATTACGTGATTAATTAGCTTGATTTGATGAAACTTACTAATTTGATCTTGAATTTTTCAACTAGTAATGGATAATGCTCGAAAGAATTAATATATAGAAGGCAATTGGCTTGATGCCCTTGAACTCGATAGCTCCACCTTTGAGTTAGTGTAATGTTTTCCAAGTCATTTTGTAAAAAGCTGTAAGCGTATAGTACAGCTCACGTATTTACCTTTCATCAAATCTTCTAATTCCTCTAGATCAACCTTTTCAATTTCTTTAGTCTAATTGCACAACTATTATAACATGCTATATCTTCACGAATACCTCAACATATATATAGTTCATAAAGTTTTAATACTACATTCGATATGATTAAATATTTGTGTAAATATGTGCAAATAGATTTATGTGAATAACCTTGTGACTTATGGTGAAAATGTTCATGTGTTTGGACCATTTGACTCAAGGATCACATGATCCCAAGGGAACTAAGACCCATATTCTTACCTCATAACTTGGCCACTTGGTCCTGTACCACACAAACTGTTTTGAAGTTTAGTTAGTAAAGAGAGGCACGTACCACAACATCATCCGTACCACTTAGTACAAAAAACTTAGCATCAATCCAAGTCCCCATGTACATGTCCTCTACTCTTTAGGGACCAAAACCATGAGGGCAAAGGGGAAAGTGTTGTGACATGCATCCACATTTCGTGGAGAATTTAATGCCTCTTATCTAAATGTTGATTTATGAATATAATTTACGGTTTCAACATTGTCGAAAGTTTTATAATTCTGGCATTGAAGATTTTCGCTAAGCAACTTTAACTCTCTAATTAATGTGTTGCAAGTATTTGAAATGAGTTTGCGAGAAGAGTCTTATAATTGTAATTGCAACTGTAATTATAAAGAGATCGCCTAATTTATTCTGCCATCAAAATTGACAATAATGGCATTAGTTACATCTACCACTTGTATTTGACAGGGAAAAAAAAGGAAAAAAAATGTGTTTTTGTTTATATATGTTGGAATGGAAAGGAAAGTAAGGTGAAAGGGGTTTGGTGGTGGGTACATATGTATCTTAGAATTAAGGGGAGAAAATCAATCTTGTGTAGTTGGTTGGCAAGGGCTAAAGGCTAAGGGTAGTGACATTTGAATGGGGTTGGGTGAGCCGTGGGGCCCTGTTTGGGGACAACTTCTACCTCAACTTCAACTTGTGGGGTATCGTGCAATTTGCTTCCATATTTCTTTGCCCTAAATTTCGGACCCTAATTTGACTTGTTTATATTTGGAGTCTTATTTATTTAAATTATATATATAAAACACTATTTTGCATGTTTCGTAATTTATGTTATTATTTTATTCATTCAGGCTCAGAGGAAAGCTCCAGGATGTGGACATTCTCTTAATTTTAGTCAAAGTATCGCATTTTTTCTGAATAAGTTATAATTACCTGATTCAATCTTGAATCAAATAAATCAAGGAGTCAAAAATGGATACTTTATCCAAGTCCGGAGTTCCATTTACAAAATAACATAATTATAGAGAAAAATTCAGTTTTTATTTGAAAAAGTTGTCTAATTTAAAGGAAATTAAATTATAATTTTAGAAGGCAAAATTTGAAGTGTTGGATAATCGGGAAGTTGCCTAGTTTTGATTGTTTGATTGATTTTTTTCATAGAGAGTTTAGTGCACATACAAACAAGCACCGGTGAGGGCGTAAATAGATACATATTTATTGAAGTAATTGTAGTAGTAATATTAATAATAATATAAGATAAGGTTAAATTGTTGACCAAGTTCCAATGTCCCGACACCCTCCACATGGTTCCATGCCACTTTGACCTTTGACCAAATACATATATATATGTATGTATATCAATCCCATCCAAATATATATTCTAATAAGATGATAAATGAGTATTAATATTGAGCACAAGCATTCAATGATTGTTTGCACGCATTTTGAATAATTTATTTTATTAGATAATTCTTAGTTCAATATTCCAAATCCATTTACAATTCAAAGTTAACTAATCTGGATTTTTCTTTCTTTTTTTTTTTTTTTGTTTTTTTGGGTGAAATTTGTTCATTATGGATCAAGGGGTAAAGCCTACATTAAGGCAATATTTTGGGTAAATCATGTTTAATACTTTTATATTCAGAAGAATCGTCATGCAAAGCACTTTTAACTTTTAAAATGCAAAATATTTTATTATTAATATTCTTATATGTATTGAGTGTGTTGTGGGCAATGAGTAAGTCGAGGAATTAGTAGTCTGCTTTTCCCCTCGTTTTACTGCACAGTTTCCACCGCCTAACTTCGATCTCTCACAATCCTCCTCTCACCCCCCAACACATTTTACATACAATATATATACATACACACACAAACACACACACATATATATACTCCATTAATTCTTGGGGTTTACCTTCTACAGCACTGCCTATATAATATTTCATAGCTCTTTCTTTACACTTTCTTTTTGTTTGTTTATTCATTTCTCCTCCGTCTCACATAACTATTAGCTAGCGCCCACTCTCCGCAATTCAGATTGTATCTTTCTTTCAGGGTTTCTCCTCACTTCACTGCAAAGTATCTCTTTCTATCTTCTCCGACAAGAGAAGCAATCTTCTCATCATCATCCTCCTCCTCCTCCTCATAATTAATTCATCTCTTCAAGATAGATTTGAAGTCTATCAGCTCAAACAATTAAAGATTTGATATTTCTCCAGACTCCAGACTCCAGACTCCAGGCTCTACCCCGGGGGAATCAGATATCTTTTCTGCTGTCCTCTGCCATTAATTAATTTCTTCCTCTCTATCTGCCGCTTTGAATCAATCTTTGTCGGGTTGTTAAGCAAGTTGCAGTACTCGAAGATTAATGGAGCGCAGGATGACTACTACAGTATCAGTATACATATGAGAAAAGATTATTATTACATCGTCGTTTCAGTAGGTGGAGATTAATAAATTAATGTTTTTTCTTTGATGGATGTCCAATCACTTCTTGGATTCTAGTCCAATACTACCCCCCTACTACTACTATTACTGTGGATCTCAAGATTGCTTTCTCTTTTGATTCCGTTTCATATCCCTTTTCTCTATAACTTCATTCAGTCTTGTTCTGGTCAGATATTAGTACGACAATTCCTGCTAATTATTTACCAGGAAAAAACAAAAGAAAGAATATATATTAATTTCTTCATTCTTGAGTTTGATTTCTTTCTAGAGAGAGAGACAGAAAGATATTATTAGATGTAAAATGGCGGGTTACGAGCAACAAGGCTCCGGCTCTTCTCGCTACGTTCATCAGCTTCTCACACCAGACCTCCATTTGCAGCAGAGGCCGCACAATCCCGCTTCAGAACTTGACCCATCTGCAGATTCCAAAGACTCTCCGCCCGAAAAAGACTCCGACGCCGCCGCCACCACCAGCTCCGGCGGTACTCCCAACACCAACCGCCGCCCACGCGGCCGTCCTCCAGGCTCCAAGAACAAGCCCAAGCCTCCCATAATCGTCACGCGGGACAGCCCCAATGCGCTCCGATCCCACGTTCTTGAAGTCGCGTCTGGAAACGACATCGTCGAGAGTTTGTCCGTGTACGCGCGGCGTCGGGGGAGGGGGGTTTGCGTGCTAAGCGGCAGCGGCACGGTGGCGAATGTGACTCTACGCCAGCCGGCGGCTCCCTCGGGGAGTGTGGTGACGCTTCACGGTCGTTTTGAGATACTCTCGCTTACG
>JACFYI010003838.1:593571-604509 GCA_014898755.1 Handroanthus guayacan
TTCTCAACTCTGAGATCTCTATACACACACTTACCTACTCCTTCAGACAAACTTGTACTCTACAGTCCCTCTGGAAATGTCGCTTATATAGTGTGGGAAGTGGCGATACTACCAACCAAACCACCGGTTTAACCTTCCGCTATGATGCACTTATTAACCTTCCTTTTCGTTTAATTAACCAAATTGCCACCTCTGGTTGTTCATTGATTAAGAGTTATGACACCCTCTTGATTCTTGGTATGTTTGATGGCAAATGCCATTTTTCTTGGGGGATTAGTTTTGATTTAAAGAAGCAAACTATTCTGAAAAATCGACATCGGTAAATCATTGGTTTTAAAATTTTCAATCTTTTTCAAAAGAGGGTCATGGTTATCCTTAGTCCAGATTTGACTCCAAAAAATATAGTCACCTTAATCATTTTATGTCCACAAATTAAGTTTTCAAGTAAAGGTTACGTCCCTTATTTCCATTGAGAAATATTGTTGATTGATACCAAGTAAAATGTTCAAAAAACTTAAATTCACTACTCTTAGCTACTCTAAAGTCGAATCTTCTTTCTTCATTATGAATGTCAAAATAATGATCAAATTTGAATACAGAATTGAAAACGAATATTAGGACTATAGTCAAACCAAATTTAATTGTCAACCAACTTTGTTCAAAATAAGAACGGCTAACAATCCCCCAAAATCTACAGTTGTCTATTTTTTTTCCATTGAAGAATTATTGTATATTCCCAACCCCCTCGATACATCAAAAAAATGCAAGTTCCAACCATGAAGTGAAGGTAAATTTCTTCACAAATAGAAGAGCTCAATGCCAAGCTACTATCTACTTTTAAATTTTCAATTATTCCTATGACACTGGATAATTGAGTTTGTATGAAATTGTCTCTTCCAATTAAAACTAATAGTAGGCGAACATACTAGGACAACTCGAGCTCGGCTCACTAAAGTGTCCAAACAAGCCTACTTTGTCTAATCAGGGAAGGGCCCTTTAATAAGGGTCATAACGCTAAATTACACTATTTTATAACCCTTTATAACTTCTTTAATATCTCATATCTTATTATAAGTCAACCGGTTATAAGAGTTCATTTTTTACTATTTCTTTTCCTATTAATAGTACATTCATTCTAAAACTAATTAGTATGGAATAATAAAATTTCTATAATATTTCTATCATTATAATTTCTTATAAAAAATGCACTTTAAAAAAGAAAATCTACATCTCTAATTTACAAACCACGAGTTACTAAAAGCTACCAAAAACTTTATTAAACATATAAATACACAATTTCAATATTATCTATAAATTAATAAAAGTCATCAAACTCAAAACTACTTTATATATTTCAAAAATTTATTAAGACTAAATATTAGTACAACAAATCAAATACTCCCCATCAAAGAGCCTTTTAAAGTACATGTACATTACAGTCATACCACCTGGCCTTTTCCTTTGCTGGCATTTGTAATAGAAAGATCCAAGTGGTATCATTCCAATAGAATATGCTGATTCTGCTCCGTAAATTAACGGATAACCAACAGCAGAATAATCTACAGTACCTTGGACGTTACATTTAGGGATAATTACCTCTATACCCCCTAAGATTTGGTATAATTACCATTACACCCCCTGAGAGAGGTTTGAATAGTTATCATTATACCCTTGAAAATCTTAAACATTACAAGTTAACCCCCTAATAAATGAGTGTAATTGTAATATATGCCTGGATGTAATTGTAACTATGCATTAGCTACACTATATAGTAAGGGACATAATGGTAATTAACCAAACCTCAGGAAGTGTAATGTAATTATACCAAACCTCACAGGGTGTAGAGGTAATTATCCCTTATATTTATTTACCACACGCGTCCCCCGCTTATTGACAGAGCCAATAAGGTGCGACTTTAACTTCGAAAACTTTGCAAAAGCATGTTGCTGGTAAACCCCATCAACTAATAACCAACCGCATTAGAGCTCAAGTCAAATCTCAGCCAAGGCCAAAAAGATTGCAGTTGCATAAACAAATCCAGTAAACTTACACTATGCTTCTTAAAATAACAAGAGGAATCCAGAACTTCAAAACATGAAAAGCTAAGCATGAACAATAGTGCTATCACAAAACAACTAAGGTCAGCGTTCTACAACAAATGGTACAGCACAGAGGGCTGTATCAAGTCAAACCATACAGAACCAGTTGCTAAACAGTTGCCCAACAGAACCATAGTGACTCGCTATCTCATAACCAACCACGGCAGAGTCTGCACAACACATAAAAAGATCAGCAAAACGTTAAAAGAGTAGTTCTAGGCAACACAAAATCATGCTAGTAAAGGAACATTTGAAACTCATCTCAGATTTCAAGGATAGACATTATATAAAGAATGAGATCGGCCTAGATAATTTCTCAATAGATGACCAAGTCAAGACACCATATCATGGCTAAGCCAACAACACCTACAAGGAGGTCAAGCCGGTTGTCGCCTTGTCGGAAACACAAAAAGCTACATTCATGGTAGTGATTTTCAGACATGTCCCCGTGCTGGACTAAATTTTCAAACAATTGACTAACAATCACTGCCATAAGAATATAGGCCTGTTGAGAAGACAAAGCATGGGAAGCAATCAAAAAGATATATTTAGGAGGACTAGAGCTTACATGAAGAACCAGTTATCAAAGCAGGTCAATTCAGCAGTGTGCTAATCCTTTCTAACTATCATCTTCGTGCATTGGCTCCTTGACATCAACCGTGAAGCTGTACTCCTGATCGCAGCCTAGATAAGAATCACACATAAAATATAGAGTATATGTCTTCTTTCCAGTTTCAGCAGGGGCAGTAAAATCAAGTTTCACCCTGGACTTCCTCTGGAGAGTTACCCTTTTGATGGCCAGCAACTGATTAGTTTTAGTATCACCAACCACCAGCCACCATCCTTCTTCTTTTGATTTAGGATATCTAGGGGCATCCACAGGCCCGACCTCTGTCCTTCCCTCAAGATCTCGTTCAAGACTAACATGCACAGTAATATCTTCTCCAGCTCTAATATTATCACTATCCACCACATCGTAAGTCAAATCAATATTTGGAAAACGATTACAAAATCGAGCAATATCCATCAACTGTGAGTCTGACATTTGCAGGAGCTCTCGCCGCTCATCATCCTCCATTTCCACAAGATCAAAGACTGTCTCAATATTCTTCCCTGGATTTTCCTGACATCTTTTCGCCAGTTCCTTTGTGAAGTGAGGTAATTGGAGGAGCATGGAATCACGCTCCCACATTCCCTGAGTTACCATCTGACTTACTTCCATGGCAAGGAGGGCCAGGCTAAGCCAGCCATTGCTGGAAATAACATCAACCATGGCCTGTAGCAGCCTGCTAGCATAGATAAGCACCTCTTGCTGGTCCGAAGCCAGATTTCCAAAAATTACTTGCCTAGAGAAGTGAGCTTGCAGTAGAGCATTAGCCTTCACATTTGGATCTGTGTACTTTGGGTTTTCAAAGGAGAAACGCTGGTGATTAATTAATTTACGTATCAACTCTTCTTCGCCGGGTCTTATGGGAAGCTGTTCATACTCTGAAGCTGAAGACAAAATATCCAAGAGACCCTTCAACTTTGTTTTAGAGGTCAGGGAAGAGCTAAAACGCTCAATTGTTGTGTAACTGATATAATAATAAGAAGCAATCATGCCAAGATTCAAAGGCGATAGCAAAAAATCATCCTCAATGGCAACACATTTACTCGCTTCCAGGCCACTGAGAGTGTTCTCTACCAGCTCCGAGAGATGATCTGACAGATGCCTGTGACTGACACCCTGTAGATTATAATAGTTTGGATTCTGAGTGAGCCTTCTGTACATAAATGTCCAAGTGAGGTAGTCCACTGCATCCTGCTTGTTTTGAATAACTCCCACTACCACTTCAGCATTTATATTATCGTGCAGAAAATGATGCAAATGGCTTTCCACCGGGAAAGCTTCATACAGAAACTTCTTATAGTATTCTTTACGTGGGGCATGACAAAGGATGACACATTTCCCAGAATTGTCTACAAGAGGTCGACTCGCATGACCCATCATCTGCAATAAATCAGTTACTGGATAATCCGTGTGAGCATTTTCTGTGCCATCGTAGTACTGTGTTCCCATAACCACCACCAGATGAGCAGACAGTGAGACTCCCCAACACATCGAACTGCTCATCACACAGACTTGAATCCATCCTGTTTCGAACAGCGTCTTCACTATATCCTGATCTGTGCTGCTTAGGCCCTCATGCAAATAACCCACACCAAATTGAATTGTCTCCTTCAACATAGGTTCTTTGATTTTGGCAACAAAAGGTTCCAGCTCTTCAGCAGATTGTAATAAGAACATGGGTTTTTGTTCACTGTCCACACTTGAATATGTCATCAGGTCCACAGCAGTAAGACGGGCATGTTTCCTGGTAGGAACAAATACTATTGCAGGTTTCCCATTCTTAGCATGCTGCACAATTGCAGTGTATGTAGGTTTTGTCATAGCTTGCATCCTGGCCTCAAAATTAGCGATGTCAATACCCTGGATGTGGATTTCCAGGGGCACAGGCCTTACACCAGGAGGAAAGTTGAAAAGGCCATGAGATGTGGCACCAATCCATTCTCCCAAATCCTTGGCATTTGCAAGAGAAGTTGACAAGGCTACAATACGAATCTTGTTCTCCAGCTGGCTAGCAATGTACCGCATCCTAGAGACTATAATCTCCAAGATAGGGCCACCTTGACCTCCAATCAAATGGAGCTCATCAATAATGAACAGACTAACCTGCTGAACATGTTTCCGCTGTTTCCATCGGCGAGACAAAGCATCCCATTTCTCAGGAGTGCTGATAATTATTTGACCTTTCTCAAGAAGTTTCAAGTCTGTTGCAGTTTCTCCAGTTAGCTCAACCACTCTCATTCCAAGACCCTCTCCAAATTTTTTCTTCCAATCATGATACCGTTCCTTTGCAAGAGCTTCAACAGGAGCAATATAGACAGCCCGCATAACACTATCAGGTCCCTTTTGATGATTTCTTAAAATGGCAAACTCAGCACATATAGTCTTCCCACTACCCGTAGGAGCAGCAACCAAGACATTGTCATCCGAGTTATACAAGACTGTGAAGACCTGAGTCTGGACAGGATTGAAATGCTTGAATTGATGATAAAGAGCCTCATATGCTGGGTTTCTCAATGCTGTCACGGGTAGGGGCTGCAAATCCAGTAACTCTGTTGGAGGAGGATACTTTTCAGGCAAAATGAGATGCCTGAAAGAAACAGGCAGAACAGTCTGCGACCCCAGCCATCTATCGGAAATAACATTAATGAAGTACTGGGGAGGCAGTGGTTCATATATGGGAACAGTGAAATTCAGAGTGTGGTCCTCATCAATATACTGTTTCTTCAACATAAAATATTCATGATGAAGAATATATTCTCCATCATTATCCTCAACAATGATCCAAAATGGCTCCACATACCCATGGACCTTGTCATCCCACTGGAAATCCGGCGTGATGGTCAGTTCAACCCTCAGAACAGAACGAGTAATTGGTTGAACATGTGCATTCAGGTTCAGCTTTGGGAACTGATGAATGAATTTGTGAAGAGTTCTCCCCATCTTTGGGAACCGAATCAGTTCTCCAATCTCCTGTGAAGAGAGATCATAGTACCTTTCCCAGGCCAGATCTTTCTTCTCCAACTTCATCAAAATTTCATTTGGAATACCATGGAATTGGCGCAGTGGGGTCTGGACACTCCACATCCTCTTGCTTATCATTTTGCAGAGTTTCAAAGCCTTCTCCGCCAATTGGGCCCATCCCCTTTTCAGAACTATCTCAAAAAGTGCTCTCATTAGACGCCCAGCACTCTGCAAAAGAAATGCACATATGAAAAATAAGAACAAGGAGCATTTAACTGCAAATTAAATGGAAACTCAAATAGCACAGATGTGGTATGACATACCTGAGTAATGTAAACCATGTCAGACGTCAACGACAGTCCTTCAAGCTTCAACTGTGAAATATAAGCTTGAAGTAGAACATTAATTTTGGCACTAGGTTCCTCAAGACTCTCTTTGATTGGTATAGGGACCCGGTCTAAAAGCTTGGCCAGTTCCATCTTCTCATCCTGTCTCACAGTTACATATTTGAACTCTTCGCTAAGGGAGAACAGACGACAAAGCTCGATATCACCCATCGTTGGCTTCAAATGCTCATTGTATGTTGATATCGTCCCATGACTTATATAGTAATAGCTAGCAATGCGACCCAGGTCAGTGACTTGGAAATATCCACTTTTCCTATCATACTTCACCAGATTATTCTTATCCAATATTGTAGCTGCTGAATGGATCTGAAATAGCATTACAAAAACAGTTATTTGACAGATAAACTGATGATCCAATATGAAGACTATATCAAAATTTATTTATGTAAATAAAAATGAAACGTTTAAAATTCAATGAGGAAGCAAGATTAAGACCTTTCTATTTTGCTCCTACTTTTCAACTTTTTTAGGTTTTCGCTTCAAGGTTGGCGGAATGTGGTGGGTGTAAAGAGTGCCAAAAAAACCACCAATCCAGCAATCAACTGACGACTCAAAGTACCTTTTGATCGATACAGTTCAAGATGAATATGTTTTAGTTCTACAAATCAATCTATGCCTGATCAGAGATTGAAGGATTATGACATAGTCAAAGTATTCATACTAGAAAATCTAAACAAAAAGGTATATGCAATGTTGAAAAGGCTAGTTACGTATATGCAAACCCCTATGCAGCCACACACCCTTAACTTAAACATATAAAGCAAAGTGTGAGTGCGGGGCAGCATCGCCTTCCTCCCCCTCCCAAATGCAAATAACACTCTACTACAGTCCACAGAAGAGATACAATTACAACAAATCTTCATCAGTGCATTTTGCCATCCGAAATCAGTGCATACAAAATAAAATGAACCTAAAATGCAAAGCTAAAGAACGACCGACAAAATCTTAAAACGAAGTTGTAAAATGATTACCAGATCCGCTCTTCTTTCTTCCAAGGTTTCATCTCTTTTCAGAACATCAGTTGCCAAACCATAGAGAGTAGGATTCCGCACCATGCGAACACAAAGGTAAGTGTATAAGAGCCATTTGCATGCTTCTCTAGCATTCTGCACAGTTCCAAGGACGATTTCTGCATTCAACTGATCAGCCAATTTAGAAATGAACTGGCTTTCAATAGGAAGCTGCTGATTCATTAAAGACAGATAATATTGCAATTCACTGTGTCCAGTGATAATTATTCCTTCACCATAAGTGTCATATTGAGGCCTTCCAGCACGACCAAGCATCTGCATGACATCTAGAGGACTTAGCTCAGTCCATGCTCCTTTCTCAGGATTGTAGATTTGGGTGCCTTTGATAATCACAGTATGAGCAGGCAAATTGACACCCCAGGCTAAAGTTGCAGTAGAAACCAAGACTTGTACATGACCATCTGCAAAGAGCTCCTCAACGATTTGGCGATCAGCTCTAACCATCCCTGCATGGTGAATTGCGAAACCATATGGCAACAGGTCCTTGAGATCGCTACTCTTCACCAATTCAGTGTGACTTTGAAGGATTTCACGGCTGGCACTATCCTCCTTTAAGAATTTACCAAGAGTGTCGTTAGCAAGGGCAGTATCACGAATTGCACGAGCTGTTTTGGTTGTCTCCTTCCTTGAGTGCACAAAGATCAGCACTTGATGCTTTCCTGCAACACTGATCACCTTCTCATAACACACATCGTTCATCAACTGAAATCTCTGTAATGGCTTCTTTACTGTAATCCCTATATACTGCTGAGCCAACGGAACAGGCCTGTAGCTATTATCGAAATGGAAGAGTCCCTTGTCCAACTTAACTCGTAAAAATATTGCAACATCTTCATAATTTGGAAGTGTAGCAGATAATCCAACCAGCCGAATGTGCTCCTTTGTAGTTTCAATTTGCCGAACAGTTCTTGCAATAATACTTTCAAGCACAGGACCTCTATTATCATGCAGAAGATGAATCTCATCAATAATGAGAAGCTTTACAAGCTGTGTATATGTGCGATCACCTGATTTTCTGGTAATAATGTCCCATTTCTCAGGGGTTGTCACTATAATTTGAGTTTCTTCAATCTGCTGACGAGTTAATGTTTGATCTCCACTCAGCTCTTTAACCTTGACACCATATTGCTCCAGACGATTGGACAGGTTGCCTACCACCTCAGCAACCAGTGCCTTCATAGGTGCAACATACACAATCTTGTAATTGCTATGATTAATAGACCCATCATCATTCATATTCAACGCGATCTGCTGGAGTATAGTAAGCATAGCAACATTTGTTTTCCCAGCCCCAGTAGGAGCACATAACAAGATATTCTCTGCGCTGAATAGTGCAGTCTCATAAACTTTACTCTGGACTCTGTTCAACTGGCTCATTCCTTTGAAAGCTGGTTGTGCCCAGTCTGGCATGTCAGAGATCTTCACAAGTTTCTCATTAGCAGCCAATGGTGTTGGCTTCAATGCCGGGACATGAACTTCTTCGTAACCCTTCCTATGATTTCTATAAGAACCCACCGGAAGCTCACACTTTTTGTTTGCCATCAACAAGCCACCTTGATGAAAGGCAAGGCTCTCAAGGTCAAGCAGCTGTCGCTGTCCCTTCAACCAACCACCATCAGCATCTCTATCAACTAACTGGCGACGCTCCCGGTCACCATCCCCACCACTTTCATCCTTCAGCCGCCGAGCCTCCTCCCTAATGCTTTTCTCCAAGTTCTTCTGCCTCTCTTTCGCAGTTGCTCGAGTGGCATGCAATTGCTCCAGGATTGCAGCATGATCCGGTCCCAAGCCCATCATTTCCTCTTCAATCTCCTTTCTCTTCTCTTGGTCTTCAGCCCTTGCCAGGCGGGTACACCACACAACTTTCAACCGATTCCGCAATAAATATTTGATAAGAGTGAACTTATCAAACTGCAGATGAACCAAAAGCTTGTTTTCAACTTCACGGTCATCGCCTTCAGCAAGAATTTTAAGAACTTCTTCAGCAAGCTTTTGACTCTGCTGTGGATCAATTTGCTGGTCGTAAGCCTGTGAGATCTTCCTTTGAAGCCAATACGCATCAATGTCTTGCACGTTCAAGGTCATCCCCTCGTTAGCTTCCTGATCCTCATCATCATCAATCCCGCCTCCCATCTGCATAGCCCCAGAACCGTCCACTTCTGCCACATCATCATCCTCCTCTTCATCCTCAGGTACCATATCCAGATCACTCTCTTCCTGTTCCTCTTCATTCTCCTCAAACTCAACAGCAACTCCAACATCATCATCAAGACCATCATCTCCATTAACAGCAGCATCCCCAGCATCACCACTATCATGATAATCAGTAATAAGCCTCCCAATGGATACTAGCTGATCAAAAGTATGGCTGGGGATGGGGTTCAACAACTTCTCAATCTCTTTCTTCTTATCAGGATTCTTGATGTTTTCATTTTTGAGAACAGCCAAAATCTCATCAGCTGCGCCACTAACAATATTCAGAGGCTGCCCACCCAACTGTTGCTGAATAACACTGAGCATGGCTTCATATGCAGCCCTCGTTTCCTTCGTCTTGGGCTGGTAAACACCTTCATCGGAAGAAGTGAGGACACTCTCCTCCTGCAAACGCCTCTTTTTGCTCCTAGGTGGAGCAGCATCAAAAACCGGCTCCCGGTCCTTCTTCTTTTTAGATTTCTTGAGTTTCTCCTCCAACTCGGGGGGTTTATCCCTGTATGCACGATCTCCAAATGATTTTGGGTCAATCTTCCCCCACAGAGATTCTGGCTCCCCAGTAGGCTCGTGGGTATCACGAGGGCGAGAGTCGGTGGTGAGAACAAGACTTGAGTTAGCCCTATACTCGTACTGCTTGAAGCGGGCATGTGCCTCGGCACCCCCACCCGGGTGAGCCATCTTCTGCAGTCAACAGTAAGGAAAACTCCCTAAGTTACAACAAGTAGAAGCATCTAATCAGTAACTAGTCGAAAACCAAAGAATCAAGCTTTAAAGCCCCTAGGGCATGGTTACTCCATTTTACATGAAGTTCCCGTACCAGGTACTCGATGAAAATTATAAACTGAAATTCAACCAAAAACTTTTAAGAAAAGGAAAAAGAAAAAGAAAAAGAAATGATTCTTCACCTTTCGTAGTTAAGGATGAAAATTCCTTAATCTTGCTACGGAAAGGAAATCTTAAACTTGATACAAAAACATTAAATCTTGCTACTCTGATATAAATAGAATACAGAAACATTGAGAACGCTTTGGTCAATTATTATTATTTAACACTATCAATGTTGTACCTTTGAACAAGCTTAAACCTTGCTCCTCTGTGAAAACCTGAAATTGGACGAAATCCCTATCTTCAAAGCTTCGAATCGATTGGTAGCAAACTTCAATAAGATTCAAAGTGCCGTCGAGCAGCGTCGTGGGACGGTTGGTATCGATTTAGGGTTTAAGATAATTTGAAGAAAAAGAGTGCAGTGCTTCAGTATCTCACAGCTATAAGCGGCAAAGCCTCGAGTTTAATCGACCGCCATGCTTAAGGCGCTGGACGGGTCGGACCATAGGATCCAAATTCGATTAAAAAATTATATTTAATTTCGGGTTCGTAATCTCATAGGATAGAGACACTTATTTTTGTTATCAAATTCGAATACGATAAAAATTTGAAAATCCGAATTCAAAAAATTAAAAGAAAAATGAAAATTTTGTCTGGGCTTTTATATTTTCATAAAAAAATAATATAATAAATAAATTTGTATGTCATTGTTTATACAAAAAAATAATTATAATTGATGTTCACACAAAAATTGAAGCAAGAAAAATGAAGGATATTTTTATTGCTTTCCGAAA
>JACFYI010003838.1:615698-640904 GCA_014898755.1 Handroanthus guayacan
CCAAAAAAAAAAAAAAAAAACCCACACACAAAAGGAAAGCAAAAATTAAAAAAATAAGGAAAAAGGAACAAAGAGTGAGAATTCATGAATGACGGATGCTGGTACTAAATATTCATAAGTGAAAAAAGGAAAGAAAAGAAAATTCATGCAAATCTCAGTTTATTATTTAATCTCAAATAGAACTTTGCATGTTGCTACGTTTGTATATGATTGTTCTGTATCTGTTAATGAGTTGTCTTGTTACTGATAATTTTGACATGCCGCAAAGAAAATCTGAAAGTGATAGTTGAAATTGAGGTTTGAGTGGAGTGAATCAGTTTAAGTTTAAATGGATGGAACATGTTTAGGATAAATCTATCCATGGCAGAAACAATCACTTGGCACGTGAAACTCTATTATTGTTCCAGGTCTGATTTAGTTGAATATCAAGTAGAATTTTGATACATTCTTACATCTGTATGTTAATATATTGTTCTGTTGCAGAACATTTTGACCTGCCATTGAGAAAATCTGAAAATGATGGCTGAAACTGAGGTTATAAACGAGGTGTCTAAGACTCTGGAAATTGATGAGAAATGTGGGTTGGACATGAACACTTGCCAGGATCCACCAAAACCTGAATGCAATGGGACCAACCACCACAATGAAGCCAGTGATCTTGATAATTCCTATGTTATTGTGACCGGGACTGATGGCCTCCCTGATGATGCTGTTGATAAAAAAGATGTTGCTGCTGTGGATTCGAGTGTTTCACCTCAATCTAGGGCCGCTGCTATTGAGGATCAAGGGACAGAATTGGATTCTCAGAATGAAAAATTGAATGCAGTTGGTGGGGAAGTTAAGGAGTCCCTGAATGAGGTGGAAAATGGGAGTATTGAGCACAGCAACGGGGATCAGCCCGTAATAAATGATAGTACCTCGAAGCAAGAGAGTTCCCTTGAGGATCAAGAGAGGGTCCAAGATTCTGTTGCTGACTCTTTGGTGGAGCATACTGGGAAAATTGGTAGTTTGACAGAAGTTGAAGAGGTTGGCAATCCAGGTGCAACAGTTGAAAGCTTGGCAGAAGCTGATGTAGAGAAGGTTGGGAATCAAAATGGAACGATTGAAGGTGTGGCTGAAGGTGAACAAGAGAAATTTGATGACATTACAAAATCAACGTCCTCTCCTGGTCCTGTAGAGAATCAACAATCTGAAGTTGAGGCTCTGGAGTTGGCTGCAGAATCAGGAGAGAAGGGGGTATTAGATGATATTTCATTGCACCTCAATAGTTCGGGTAATCTAAATGATAAATGTGAGGATCAAATGAACTTCAATGCAATTGGCGCACTGGAAGCATGCCAGGGATCTCAGGACTCGGTTGCGGATGTAGTTGAGCATAAATTGCAAGATGCAAGTGTTGGGGCTGAGGATGAGGTAAAGCTAACAAGGGAAGCAGTGGAAACTGCGGAACATGAATTTCCCCCATCAACTTCATTTGATTCGAATTTGACGTTGAATACAATTAAGGAAGGGACACTTAAGGAGGAAGCAAAGGTAACATTGAGTTTCGATGTACCTGAAAATCAACAGAGTAATACTGCAGTTGGCAACAATGTTCAAGGTATGCTGGAGCAGATAGATGAAGCAAAAGGTGGGGCGAGTATTCCTGATTGTCATGTAGAGAATCAGGAATCTCAAGTTGTGTTTTTGGGGTTGGTTGCAGAATCAGGAGAGAAGGGGGAATTAGATAATATTTCATCGCACCTTAATGGTTCTGGTAATGCAAATGATAAATGTGAGGATCAAATTAACTCGAATGCAGTTGAGACATTGGAAACATTTCCGGGATCTCAGGATGCAGTTGTGGATGTAGTTGAGCTTAAATTGCCAGATGCGGGAGTGGGGGCTGAGGCTGATGATGACATAAAAAGAGAAGCAGTGGAAACTGCAGAACATGGATTTCCCACATCAACTTCCCCGGATCTGGATTTGGAATCATATCCATCTAAGGAGGAGACACTTAAGGAAGAAACAAACACAACATTAAGTTTAGATGTGCCTGAAAATCAACAGTGTGATAATGCACTTGGCAACAATGTTCAAGGTGCGCCAGAACAGATAGATGATGCAAAAACTGTGGTGAGTAGTACTGATTGTCGTGTCAAAACTGTTTGTGACCTGGTTTTAGAAGAAAAAAATGAGGATTTCTTTGTGTCTTATGTTGACAATGGTGTTCAGTCTCCTGAAGAAACCGATAGAAACCCCTATAGCAGTAGAGTATCTAGTGAAACTATGCAATCTGAAACCAAGACTCAGGCTTTTGTGCCTACTCAAAGCATTGCATCTTCAAATGCTCGTGGGCCTCAAACTGATAATAAAATTTCTGATGCTGAAGCTATTGGGGCATTTTCTTCTTCACTTAATGATGGTCCAAAATCAGAAATTACCATGCAAGTAATTCCTAGTCATCCTGAAATTGAATGTTCTGATGCTGAAGCTATTGGGTCAGTTTCTTCTTCACTTGTTGATGGTCCAAAATCAGAAATTACTGAGAAAGGACTTCCTAGTGATCCTGAAATCAAATGTTCTGATGCTGAAACTACTGGAGCAGTTTCTTTACTTCTTGATGGTCCAAAATCAGAAATTACTGAGAAAGGGGTTCCTAGTCGCCCCGAAATTGAATGTTCTGATGCTGAAGCTATTGGGGAAGTTTCCTCTTCACTTCTTGATGGTCCAAAATCGGAAATTATTGAGAAAGGAATTCCTAGTCATGATAGTTGCATAGGGTGTGTGACAAACGAGGCAACCTCAGGATCTGACTCTATACTTGACACGGTTGTTCTTACAGAAAAGGAAACAACTCTCCAAAGTGGCAAGGTCCATGCCAAAACTGAAGTTTCAATTGGAGAAGCCATAGTTGCAGATATCCCACCTACAACTTTTGACGTGAAAATTGAGCCTGAAGTTAGTGTTCATCACTTTTCTGCCCTGAGCACTGGAGAAAAGACTGATGATGTGATTGTTGCATGTAGAACAGAGGTTTTAGATACCTATAATATTAATGAAGACGGTGAAGCTAATATTGTGGAGACAGAAGATGTTAAAGACAAGGGAGATCAATTGGATGGTTCTGCAGGAAGTACTAATGGGAACTTGATCTTGAAAGAAAATGAAGACGGTGGATATTCTCACTGTAATAACATTTCCGTGGCTTCACTGGAGGGTTCCAGTGCAAATATGATGAATGGAGAAGAAGCCAGTATTAAGACAAAGCTGAAGCCATTCAACTTTCTGATCAGGGTTCCAAGATTTGATGATGAAAGTCTTAGAGAACAGATCAGGCTTGCGAAGCTACATGTAGATGAGAAGACAAAACTCAGGGATGCTATTCAAGTCCAAATCCAAGAGATAAGAGTAAGACGTTGTTCCATTACGTTTTTTCATTTGATTTCAGGGACAAAATACAAACTATTAGGTTTCTTCACTTAGCAGGCCAACAGTCAGATTCATGGTATCGATTATGAATATGCAAAGGCGGAAGGCAGAGGTGTACGGAAGTTGGTGAGGTCAAAACGTATGGAAATAGATTCTCTTCAGTCTGTCATTAACAAAGCCAAGAATGCATTATCTATTGAGGATATCGATAGCCAGGTAAATTCTCTGACCTTTCTTTGTATATATATACTAGAAGTTCCCCGTGAAAGCATGCAGTTCTCAATTCATGGAAATTCATTCTTTTAAGGTACGAAATATTTGTTTCCTTAAATGATTAAATTGTGCTCCCTTGGCAGATACACAATATGGAACATATGATCCAACATGAGACTCTTCCTTTGAAGGAAGAAAAACAGCTCATTCGTGAAATCAAGCAACTGAAGCAACTTCGTGAACAATTGTCTTCTAACATGGGTAGCCAAGATGAAATCAAGCAGGCTCTTGAACAGAAAGAGGAGGTTGAAGAGCGTTTAAAGGTATGCATACCTCGTTATTTGTCCAACTTTTGAGGTTAACATGCATGGCCATAGTAGACTGAAGTTTAGTAGAGTGAAAGGCTGCTCACAGTGGAAGTCATAATTTGTCTTGAGTTTTTATTATGGACTTGGTATGTGCAGATTCTACGCAAGGAACTTGATATCCTCAAAGATAGAGTCTTAAAAGCTGAAGCCCTTGCAATGGAAGCAGAGAAAAAATATGATCACGAAAATAAAAAGGTTAAGGAACTTCAAGCGCAGTTTAGAGCTGCTGATGATGTTCGCCAGGCAGCATATGCTCAGTGGCAGAGTTTGAGAAAAGAACTTTTGAAGAAGGTAATGGATCTGTTAACGTACTGTTTTTTTAAGTATTTGATCTCACAAAAATTATTCCATAGAAGCAGATATCATTAGATTTGATGGATAAATATTTGCTTATCCAATACACTGGATCCAATAGTTCATAATTAGTTAGACTTTGTTCTTGCAAGTAATTGTAAAATAGTTGACTTCAAGGTTATTTTAGTTAAAACATTTTTTGTGTCTTTGACTGCGAGATATTACAGTTTCATGTTTACGAGGTTACCACTTGAGTTATAGTTCAAAGTTTCAGTGGCAATTTCTCAAAAAATCGAGTTATCCAAGTGTAAATATCTTGTTCAGTCATACTACTTTATAATAATACATATAATTAGGCTATAGTACTTTATATTTAGTCTATTTATCAACTCCTACTTCCATGTGGGGTATTTTTCTTGCTAATTCTTATCTTTTATCTTTGACGCTACCGTTCCACTTCTCTTATATCCCCACGACACTAGCATATAAGGACCTCAAAACAGCAGTAAATTGATTTTGACAGTAATTCTGTTAAAAATATGTAATCTGAAAATGATGGTAATGCGACTAAGGTTATTCACATAACTGATATTGCAGAGCGAACACTTTTTCAAGTACAAGGATGATGCAGCTGTTGCCAGTAATTATGCATTTAGCGGGGATACAGAGGCACTTTATCACCTTTGCACAAACCATGTAAGTTTTTTTAATTGCCATTCTGGGTCTTTGATCTGTGAATTCAACCCTTAACCTTTATGAATGCATGTCACTTCCATAGGTGGATAATTTTATGGAACTCTGGAACATGAATGAAGAGTTCCGTAGAGAGTATGTCAAGTTCAATGCAAGGAGTGCTATCAGGAGATTCGGGACTTTGGATGGTCGTTCTCTGGGCCCTGATGAGGAACCACCTACCCTACCCAGTTATGCTGATAATAGAGCTAATAGGATGGTTTCAGCACCAGTCAAGGCCGATCTAGCATCACAAACTCCACCTCTGGATCTAAAGCAAGAAACAACCGTTGAAAATGTGACCTCAGATGGTAAATTGACAAAAAAAGTGACAGAACACAAGAATCAGAAAGTGACCAAGAAGGGACCTGCCATAACTGTACAAGGGAATGGCTTGGATACCGATTCTGGTAAGGACATTAATGATGAGGTGGATGAGGAGCCTAAGAAATCAAAGGAGGAGATTGAGGCAATACGGAAGGCAGAAGAAATGAGAAGGAAGGAGGCTGAGGCTAAGTTGAAAGAGCAGCAGCGGTTGAAGGAACTAGCGAAGGCTAACGAGGCACGGGAGAGGAAGAAACGTCAAGCAGAGAAGCAACAGATGAGAGCAGAATTGAAAGCACAGAAAGAAGCAGAAGAAAAAGAAAAGGTGACACTATGTTGCCTAGCTGTAGTTTCTTTTTCCATTCCTTTAGATATTATCATGGCACAGCAGCAAATGTCTTCTATGACGTTAATGCTATTAACTCCAGAATTCTGATTACTTGGTCTGTGTATGAAAATTGAAATATGCAGGAGAAGGAGAAGAGACTGAGAAAGAAGGAAAGAAAGAAGGCTGCTGCAACAGATGTCAATGATATTAAAAGCAACAGTGAACCTCCTCCTCCTGGCTCTGAGAGCGCTGAAGAAATTAGCAAGGACATAGAAGTGAAGGACACGTCTTCTGGGAAAGCTAAAAAGGCCCAAAAACCTTGGTCCACAAAGCAGAACAAGACCAAATCCGTCCCTCCACCGCTTCGCAATCGCAACAAGAAAAAGTGGCAGCAGTGGATGTGGGTGGCCATCACAAGCATCATTATCTTTGGTCTGTTCTGGCTGGGAAATATAGGCGTATTTTCAAACGTAAATTTTAGGCGGCGAAGCCCTATTCACTAATCTGCTCCTGCCTGTCAGCTTGGGGGTAGACTCAGATTTGGTGACTTGCTTTAGATATATATATATATAATATATATAGAGAGAGAGAGAGACACACACATAGGCTATACATTTATTCCCTATTCAGATTATGATTATGGGTTTTTTTGTTTAGATTAGAGTGTTCTCAATTAACATTGGATTTTAGTTGTTACAGAGGGTTGACCGTTGATATAGAGAGAGGTTGTCTTGATTTGTATGGTTGAGAGGACCAATACATTTAAACAGTGGTGCAGATTACAATCTGCCACTGAATATAAAATGCATACTATGATTGGTTTGTTGTTCAACGCCTGTGTTATAAATATAAAATAAGAATTTTGAACAAGATTGATCAATGTCTCTTGACAGTTTATGTAATTATCTTGAGGGAGATTAATATAGTATAACTTATATAATAACGTGCAATATTGAGTGATATCATACGTCACCGTCATGGTTGTTTATTTGCAGTTCTACCAACACTCGATATTATTGTAAACTGATTATTCGTATTCAATGAGAAGTAAGAGACATATTTACTTTACTGTCATATATCATAATTATTTTTTTATTACTTTTAAATTGCACCACAAAATTCTTATAATTATTTCATTTAATAAAATTCACTGCTGATATAAATTTTCTAATTCAAGATATGCATAAGATTAACCAAAAATATCTCAGGTTTCATTCAAATATTTGAACTATGTTTATACTTTTTCATAATTATTTGAATTGAGGTAAGCTTTATATAATTTCTATCAAAACTTTTGTAAGTAAAAAATTTATAATATATTAAATTTATTAAAATTTGTCTTCATATATAGTTGCCACCTAAAGTTAAAAGATATGAATTTCACCATCTGACTTAGCATCTTACTTCTGAGTCAAACAATAAATGCTTTAAATAATCTGAGCTGACGATAAATTAGGCAGTTTTGCTCTATTTGATGACAAATGTCGTTTGCGAAAAGGGCGAGGTTTTCACAAAAAGTGTATTGATTATTACAAAGGTCAGGTGGAATTATCTGACGAGTAAAAGTAATAGTAATAGCGGTAGTAAGCGGTGAAAAGATAAAAAATGGAAGGGTCTTGGATAGTTCTTGGGTCCATATCGGTGGGCGGCCGGTATAATTATCCTCAATTGCGTCTTGAATTTTACTGTTTTGCGCCGGACAAGCTGCAAAAAGAGAAAGAAAGACTAAGGTAAATGTGTGAAAGAAAGAAAAGGTAGTTGGTTGGGAGAAAGGACAGGGAAAAGGGAAAAAGATAGTTGTGCAGAAATATAGAGGGAGAAGAGAGACAAGTTTTGGGTCCTTCCAATTCATTTCTTATTCCACTCTTCCTATTTTTCCTGTATTGTTTCGCCGCAGATCTCTCTTTTTGCTGTAATCCATAACTTGTCCTCAGATTCGCAGAATTAGTCAACCCATTCATGTTTTAGCGTTGAAAATCCACAAAAAATTTAGTTGTTATCTTGAACCGAAGAAGAACTCAGCCGCTAGCTGAGGAGTTGAATCTGAGAATCAGTGTGAAGATTGTGCATCTAGTTGTGCATACGGAGCGCATCAAAGTCTACTCTCTTGGAGATGAAATATTTTGACCGATAAAGGTACCTTCTTTTTTTTTTTTTGTTTATATATATAATATATATATATTTTTTTTCAGTTTGAAATTTATTTGTTGTAATTCGTTGACCAGATGATTTCTGTAATAATTGGACTCTGTAGCATGGTCTATAATTTCTATGAAGGGATTTAGCCTTAGCAAGAATAAGGTGGATATCGAAAGAAAAATGATGGATTTAGCTGAAAGAGAGATTTTTCCTTCTTTCTCTCCTTTTCCTTCGGTTTTGTAGTGGTTATAATTTTAAGCAGTACTGTTTACATTTTGGATGTGTATTACCAATCTGAGATGTTTGGGAAGAAAGCTTGATTTGCTTGTGGTTATTTGTTCTAGAACTGCATAACTCATTATCCGGTTTGCAGGTGTTTTTCTTTTTCCTTGTTTTTACAAAGTTCTGATCTTGGAGAGATGGAAGATGTGGGCACCCAAGTAGTTGCTCCGATAGGCATCCACCAAACACTGGCTGGAAGATTTTGCGATTCGTATCCGATGGCCAAGAAACGTGGTCTCCCTTTTCATTCTTCAAGTTTTGTTCATCCGAACACATCTAATAACTGGAATTCCAGATCCTGGGATTGGGACTGTGCAAGGTTTGTCGCCAAACCATTGCAATGTGATGGAGTCCAGGTAGAAAGCGGTGCCCATGGGATGGAGTTACAAAGTGGTGCGCCAAATCCTAGAAAGCCAGATCGTTCTGGAGAAGATGAAAATCTTCTACTGAAGCTTGGAGGTAGAGACGGGAATGGTAACAATGGCATGAATTTAGTGGAGCCACAACCTGTTTCCAGGCCTAATAAAAGAGTAAGATCTGGATCACCTGGTGGTAGCGCTAGCTATCCCGTGTGTCAAGTGGATAATTGCAAGGAAGATCTGTCTACTGCCAAGGACTACCATCGGCGACACAAGGTGTGTGAGGTTCACAGCAAAGCCGGTAGGGCCTTAGTGGGTAAACAGATGCAAAGATTCTGCCAGCAGTGCAGCAGGTTGTTATATTTATCATATTCATAGAGATTTCTTCTGTGGAGCCAATACTTCAGCATGTTGCCATTCTAATTTGCCAGGTTCCACCCCCTTTCAGAATTTGATGAGGGAAAAAGAAGTTGTAGACGCAGACTTGCTGGGCATAACAGGAGGAGGAGGAAAACTCAGCCAGAAGATAGTACTCCACGGATGTTAGTTCCCGGTAGCCATGACAACAATGTCGGTGATAGTGATATCGTCAATTTATTGGCGGTGCTAACTCGTGCACAAGGTATAAATCTAGCTCATAGATGGTTTAACCTATGCAATTGCCAGTAGGGAACAAAACAGTTTAGCTAATCTAAAATGAATTTTAGCTCGTGCGCCACTAGGAAGAATGGAGCAGCTTTTCACTTAAAAAAACTAACAAAGTTTAAAGAAGAAGGTTCTAATGGTTCGTGATATGCAAACCGCATCACTTGTCCTCGTGGCATCTACAGACTCACACTAGTCTTCTCTGTCTTTACTATTTCACTTAATACACTTTGACATTTTGCTAAATGTTATTTCCTTTAATCATAGGGAACACCAAGGACAGGAGTGGTAATTTATCAACAATCCCTGATAAAGATCAGCTCCTACAAATTCTCAGTAAAATAAATTCGTTGCCCTTGCCGGCAGACTTGGCGGCCAAGCTGAATGGAAGCATTTCCAATCTTGTACCCTCTGAAAATCAGAACCAAAAAAATGGAACTGCCTCTTCCCCATCAACCATGGATTTGCTTGCTGTTCTTTCAGCAACTCGAGGAGCACCATCATCCGATGTGGTCGAATTTCAATCTCAACCAAGCACTGAAGAAAGTGAATCTGAAAAAAGTAAGTCACCATGTGTTGACCAAGTTTCATGTCTCAAATTGCATAGAGGGCCTATGGTGGGATTCCCCACGGCTGGTGGAGAGAGAAGTGGCACAAGTTACCAGTCTCCCATGGAAGAAGTAGATTGCCGTGTTCAAGAGATATCTCCAAGTCTGCATTTACAGCTCTTTAGTTCCTCACCTGAGGATAATAGCTCAAGGAAATTGCCACTGGGGGGAAACTATCTTTCATCTAACAGCAGTAATCCTCCAGAAGAGAGGTCACCTGTTTCTTCTCCACCTCTTGTACATGATCTATTCCCAATGCAGACTTCAAGACAAACAATGAAGGCCGATCGTCTGTCGAATAGTGAAGGTGAAATTGCATGTGTAAAAGCAACCACGAGTAATGGATGCAATACGTCTCTTCAGCTTTTTGGAAGGTCAATCCAGGCTACTGAAAAAGGTTCAATACAAAGTTCTTCATACCAAGCTGGGTATACATCTTCTACCATGTCTGATCATTCACCATCCAGCCTGAATTCTGATGCTCAGGTATTTCTACATCATTTTTCTGTTGTATTTTAGCATAATTTTGTACATATTTTTATTTTCTCACGTCTATGTATATTCTATATCCCTGTTTTCATAGGATACTTTGAATGTATTTTGACTTGTTTTTCTCTTAGGATCGTACTGGACGGATAGTATTCAAATTGTTTGACAAGGATCCCAGCCATTTGCCCGGGTCACTACGGACTCAGGTCAGAGTTCATTATTTGGCTTTATCTTCTTGATGACTTTTCCTGGCTAATATCTGAGACCTGATCCTGTTGCCTCTGTTTTCCAGATATACAACTGGCTTTCTAACAGTCCATCAGAAATGGAAAGCTACATCAGGCCTGGTTGCATAGTTCTATCCCTATATTTATCAATGCCATCTTTTGTCTGGGATCAAGTGAGTGCACTTCTATGAAGTTTACGTACTTCGCTAGACGCTAATATAGATTTTGATTGGACATCTTTGGCATCTTTTCTGTGTCTGCAGCTTGAAGAAAACCTTCTGAATTATGTGAAGTCTTTAATCAGAGACAATGATGTTAACTTCTGGTCGAATGGGAGATTTTTTGTTTACACTGACAGACAAATGGCTTCTCATAAAGAGGGTAAGAGCTGTCTTTTTATTTTCACCTGTGGGTTCATTAACTTAAGGCCTTGCTCCATTTACACTGTGTTTGTCTGAGTTAGCAATTAATCACTCTATGAATTCCATATTCACATACACTTCTTAATGGTTTCCTCTTTATATTTTCTAATCTTCCTTCAATGTAATTGATCTTCAGGCAAGATTCGTCTCTGCAAATCTTGGAGAGCCTGGAATACACCAGAACTGATCTCGGTCTCTCCTCTGGCCATTGTCGGTGGGCAAGAGGCCTCTCTTGTATTGAGGGGGAGAGGTTTGACGGCTCCAGGCACTAAGTATGTTTCTGATATTTAAACTAGGTGAACCAATCCATGTTATTGGGTCCTTTTGTCAGGAAATTTTCATTGTTTGTCATGCAGGATACACTGTACTCATGCGGCTGAGTATAATATAAGGGAGGTTCCGTTATCACCGTTTCAAGAAACTGCATATGATGAAATTAGCTTGGGCAGCTTTAAGGTCAATGCGGCATCCGGCATACTTGGTCGTTGTTTCATTGAGGTAGCCCTTTATTAAACTATCAATTTCGAAAAGGTTGGATTGAATTTTGGATCATTAATATCTTTCTGTTTACAGGTCGAAAATAGTTTCAGAGGGACCAGCTTTCCAGTAATCATAGCAGATGACACCATCTGCCAAGAATTGAGACTCCTTGAGCATGAGATTAATGGAAGTGCTGAGATGTGTAATGGTGTTCCAGCTGATCGCATTCAGAATACGGGGAGGCCCAGGTCCACAGAAGAAGTCCTGCATTTCTTGGATGAACTTGGATGGCTGTTTCAAAGAAAGCATAAGTCTTTCTTGTTTGGGATCCCTGATTATAGGCTTTCGCGGTTCAAATTTCTTCTTACATTTGCTATTGAGCATGACTTTTGTGCTTTGGTCAAAACCCTCCTCGACATTCTGCTAGAGCTGACCTTGGGTAGAAAAGGATTAGCGAGGGAATCTTTGGAGATGCTATCAGAAATTCACCTCTTGAACAGGGCTGTCAAGAGGAGATGTCGGCGTATGGTCAATTTGCTCATTCATTACTCAATTATCGATTCTATTGATACTTCTGAGAATTTTATTTTTTTACCCGATGTGGCTGGACCTGGTGGTATCACACCATTACATTTGGCTGCTTCCACATCATCTTCAGGCGATATTGTTGATGCCCTGACGAACGATCCACAGGAGGTAATTTGTTCATTTAAAAATTCTCGTTTAGTTTTTCTCGGCGGTTCAGAGCTTCCATGACATTTTCAAGGGACAAATCTTTTCAATTGATGAGTTGGTGTGGATTTTTTATGATGGAACATGCAACTGGCTTGCTTGCTTGTGCAATGCCAAGTGACAGCAATTGCATGACTGTTATTGAGGAATGTTTCTAAAGCATATTGTGCTGTCAAATTTGTAATATATTTGTTTGTTACATAATTTTATCATTAATTAATGTCAGGATTTTACCTGTTATTTCACTATGTTTTGTTATATTTCAGGGAACTGTTCTTAATCTTACCTTTTCCATTTACCTTTCTTTCTTGCAGATTGGGTTGCACGGTTGGAATTCTGTTCTTGATGCAAATGGACTTTCTCCATATGCATATGCCTTGATGAGGAATCACCATTCGTACAATGCCCTTGTTGCTCGGAAGCTTGCTGATAGGAGAAATGGTCAAGTATCTGTATCAATTGAAAATGAGATTGAGCAATTCCAGTCAGGCATGGACAAGGACAAGAAAACAACCTCCGACTCTAACCAAGGGCAAAAATCTTGTTCAAGATGTGCAGTTGTTGCAGCACGTGGATTTAGCAAAAAGTTTCCAGGTTCCAAAGGCTTGCTTCAACGTCCATACATCCATTCAATGCTCGTAATTGCTGCTGTTTGCGTCTGTGTCTGTGTCCTCCTAAGAGGACACCCCCATGTTGGTTGCGTTTCCCCATTTGCATGGGAGAACTTGGGCTACGGTGCAGCTTAGTTTTTACATGAAAGCGTTTTAACAATTTAAAGACTGGGCAGACACGGGATTTTTGACGTAATAGAAGGCATGAATAAGCTAGGGGTAAGAGAGCAAATTGATGACTGTTCACCTCTCCATGCAATTGCTCATTTACAAGTTGAAGGTTAATTGCTTCCTATTTTCTTAGATGAGTTGTTTGAGATTGAAAGGGTGAAAAGTCACCTCAAAAAAAGTATTCCTCCCGTTGGCTTCTCCTCTTCCGGAGTGCAGAGTTTTTTAGTTTTGCCTTCATCACCATTGGCCATAAAGAGTAATAGCTTGGATTTGTGGTATTCATAACCTTATTCGAGAAGCTGATTCGTTGAGGTTGATGCAAGGTGTTGAAGTGTTACAAGATCAAATTCATTAGGACAAATTCCCAAGGAGAAGTTTCCTGGTGAAATGGCTTATGCTTTTGTTTGTGCTCAAGTTTGTTGACTTAAGCTAATTATCTTCGCCGATCTTACGGACCCACCCTTTGTGTTAACTGTATCAAACAAATGACTCATTGTAATTTTGTTACTGTAAAGAGATAGGTCTGAAATATTACAGTATCATAGAATCATATTTATGCATAACAGGAATGCAACAAGTGAATTTAGGTGGTTTGTGTCGATTTTCTCCTTTACATGGTCAAATATGTAAGCTGCAAGTAATATATATGGCGTTCTGATTGATAACATATGAATATTGAATTCTTGTATATATTCAGTTGTATATTTTTGCGGACTTGCAAGGTTTTCTTACAATGTATCTGAGTTGAAATAATATCTAGTTGCTATTTGCGCAAAAGCACACATCCCTTTTCTGTCTTCTAGTCTCTTTCACACGCAAACACACACAGTGGCAATGGGGGGACTGTGAAAAGATAATTCAGACCTTTAATTTCCTGGATAAGAGCAGGATAATTGTCAATTTTTTTTTCATTACAAGTGCCCTAAAGTAGCAGACAGGACGTACATATACTTAATAACAGATGATTTTATATGAGAAATCAATTGTTCTAGGCAAAGAATTGGCCTAGAACTTCAGTAAATCATTCCTGCATTCTTCTCCTGCTGATGCACCTACCTCTCGCAATATTGTCAATGAGGGCTCCTCCCATGCCTTCTCCAAGCCCCTCAATGAGCCCTCCAATGAACTCAACCACAACCTGAGAAGCAAGACGAGCTGCTTTTTCGATCGCATTCGGCTTCGGATCAGGCAGTGGTATACCAGTTTCCCTGAGGCCATTATAGAGGGCCTTTGCGCATGCTGCATGAAGATGGTAGTCGCAGACTGTGCAATGGTATATTCGACCCGGTCTCCTCTTGTTGCACTCCCTACAAGCCACATCATTGTTGGTGCTCGACGGTGGTAGCAGTCTCAAGAGATGAGGATGGGGCAGGAAGTTGATCTCCGTCGAGAGCATGGCACAGCAAGGGTGCATCTGAAAACTGCAGGCCCTGCATCTGAACCTGAAACCTTTCGTCGACTTGCCACATATATTACATCGTGGCCAAGATATCCCAGCTTTTGCTGATATATAAACGCCAGTTATAGCATATTGTGTAACTGCAGACTAAGAAAAGAAACCATAACGTAAGGTTTTGTACCTGGTTTGGGTTTAGAATGGAAAACAAGCTGGTGTTGGCCGTGAAGTTGATGGTTCTTTAAGAGTGGAGGAGCAAAGGCGCAGAACTCATGCAGCTGAAATTCGCACTCCTGACAGGAAAATCTCTTGCCGGCTCCATATTCCTTACAGCCGGAGCAGGTGAAGAGTTCGTTAAGAGTTACTTCAGTTAAGGGGTGTTTGGAGTGGGAATAATGCGTGATCTCTTCTCCGACAGCAGCAGGTTGGGGAGATGTTGGGAATTCTATGAGGTGAGGATTCTCAGCCATTGAGGAAGAGTACCTTTTCATGGGGAGAGATGTTTGGGATTTCAGGGAAGATTTTGTTGTCATCTTTTTGGCTGTGAAATTCCTAAACTGCAGCTCTCCACAAAGTCACGAATGATGGTGCGATTTGCTTCCAATGGGGAATATTATTTATGCTGGCTATAAAGCGGTCACTTTCTTAGCACCATACTCAAACAGGGGACATGACACAGTGAAAATACATGCAAAAGATATACGGGAATATATATATGTATATAATATAATATAATAGTTTGCTTGATTGGGTCCTTAATTCATCATTGAAGGTGGTCGTTCTATTTACAATCACCTAGTCCCTCCCCATGCCTTTACTTAACCTGTATGCCAACATCCAAAGAAGCAGCGGACAATATTTTTGACACGGCATCAACCAAGTGTTTACCATCACATCAAATTTGAATCAATTTATTTTTGTCATGTGCAAGATGAATGATAGCTCGGCTAGATCAAAATGTATCCTAATTTTGAAAGCATTCATTGGGCGTGTCTCAACTAAAACCCTTCAATACTTGAGTTAATGACAGGTCGCATCATAAGATTCTAGCTAGAAAACTCAATAATGCATGTCTTTGTCCAGGAAATTATAATAAATGGGCCATTCTTAAATATTTGTTACTTGGGAAGCAATGTAAAGCGATGGGGTCCAAAGATGCCTATCTTGATTCTCTTAAAGGGGTAGTTATTTGCAAAACATGACAAGTTAGATGCAAGCAAGAAAATGCAGGACACATGTGCTACAAAGTCAAGGTTTCTCTTTATGCTTTAGGAAGTTAATTGAAATGCAACCAATGAGAAGCATGGAAATTGAGTAAAATTTCTTCTTTCCCAGTACTTAACTGGGTAGGATGAAAAAGAATCGAGGAGGAGGGTGGAAGGTTCTTATTCGATATTATAGTGGAAGCCAAAGAAAAAATGTTGCAAACTTTATTTGGTGTTTGAAGCAGGCAAGATTCATCAAAGTGGGATCTTTGGGGGGGGTGTTCGATCTCTGATTTTTCCTCAACTGTGAGTTGTAAAGCTATTCACACAGTAATACACATTTTTATCATCATATTTACACTGTTCCATGTTTGAAAAATGTACTTCATAGATGATTCTCCACTGCCGTGACTTTCTTTCTCATATTATTATCGGAAAAGACATATAGCTACTTGAACCAAAGGGGCTAGCTAACCTCAATTATTATTATCTTAAAAAAAAGCGTTTTTCATACATATTCGATAAGTAACGTATTTAACAATTAAAGTATATACTCATCCAAGATTAATGTTAGAATTATAAAGTGATAGTAGCAAGTTATGAGCGATCAAATTATGATAGTTATTCTACTTATAGTGATAAAAACTTAAACACATAACAACGAAAACATTTGAGGTAAATTATTTAACAAGACTTATTAGAACTATTTATAGAATAACAATCTCTTTTTTTTTTACTTTTTTTTTTTTTCACCTGTCTAAATCTCATAAGTAAAATTTATGCAGAATATAATTCCATACTTATTATTACATCAACTGCGACAATTTTATTTATAGTTCCATACTTATATTTTAATTATTAACTTGCATTTATATATATCAGTTACATTCTGGTTGAGTTTGCTTTGCATATTTACATGTTAGTACTCATTAGTTACTTGTTCTTTGTGTCATGTAGATGGGCACCGAAAATGGGCCTGTTGGGTTGGGCCACATCAACTCCATCATCTTTCCACTCTTAAGTCCGATGTTTTGGGGCATATTCATTATTTTTTTTTTGATAGGTGGGGCATATTCATTAGTTTTTAGTTTTTACATAATCAAAATCCATAGCAACAATAATTATTAATTAAATATTCATTTGTACGTCACTAACAATTTTTTATGGCATTAATAAGGCGCAACTACTTTCAAAGTTAGGGAGTAATGAAGAATTTGGATAATGGTGATGGGTGAGCAATAGCATAAGTATAGCATTAGCAGTTGTCCAACTTCATCTTATTTAATAATTTTATAGAGTGCCAAGTGCAGTACGGTGCAAGTAGGAGGGTACTTGTGCCCCAATGCAATGCCCGTTTCCTATTCTTCCACCAATCACTTGCTCGCTCGTAATATACAGCTGGCAACCTATCTATCCCATTTAATTTAATTAAAAAAAATATATATTTTTTTTTCACTGGGACGACTCAGTTCAAAATCCTATGCCACTCGATCATAAATCGGATCGGATGTCCCTTACTTTTGCATTTTCAATTTTCACCTCGCGTTTAGTCCTTTTCCTCTTTATAAAGTAGTTATTGACATATTGTTGTGGACAAATTATGGTATTGGGCAGGTGCATGCATCCATCTCGCTCCAACACATTTCACCTCTTGCCATAAGTTTTAATTATCAAGAGTAACAGTAAATATAATATTATTTTTTTATTTATTTCAGAATTTTAAAGGATAAAAGTTTTGTATTTTCTATCAAATTTCTTCTGAAGTATCATTCATTACATGTGATTGATGCGTCATAATGCCTAACTTCTTGTTATTTTACTAATTTTCAATTCAAGCCAATAATTGCATCTATTTATTATTTACTTTTAGACTCATCAATTTTCAGCATCTCCATTTTAATAGAATTTTATGCAAATCATTTGAGTGACAATAAAGTAATTGGTCATACTTATTTACTAATTGTTTCAAAATGATATATAAACAATAGTTTTTAATAATTAAAAATACATATGAAGATATCTGCCACCGAATGAAACACTCGTATCAATACACATGCTAAAGGTGGTGTTTGATACTGTATGTAGCTTAACTGCCACAATTAAGCCCGTATGAGATTACGGAATATTGTAATACTGATGTAATGTTTGGTAGAAAAGATTATGTGTTAATTCTACAAATTCAAGTAAATTTGAAAGCATGTTTGATAAGAAGGATTAAGGGCTACTGAATGTAAAGTTACAAATGTAATTTGGTTAAGTTTTTGTTAAATAGTGATAACTTTTTTCTATGAGGGATAATATGTTAATTCAATAGGCAATCTCACATCCCACTTCCACAATCTTAAGGTTGGAGTGAAGATTGGTAAATCCTCTAATCTCACAAACCCACTAGGCTTATCAAAATAAACGGTCTGGTCTGTACACCTAATCTAACTTATCAAATAAAAGATTATTGCATGATAAACGTTAGAGTTGGGCCTAATTGCACTTATCAAACACCCCGAAAAACACAAGGGAGGTGGCATTTCTTTTTGACGCCCTCCAAATTCCAAAAGGATAAAGTTCAATGTCCTTGGGCGGTAGGTCATAAATAGATTGACGCAAGCCTAATTTATAAGGTGGTGGTGTGGAGGCATTTTGGTCAACCACACATAACGGGCAAATGCCTATTTCTCCTTCATAATAAATATATATGTGTGTTTGTAATAATAATAATAATAATAATAGTACATATACTGAATGCAGAATGCGTCTCCCTAAAGATTTTAATATTATTTATTAATGTAAAATATGTACAAAACAAAAATATTTAGGTTCATATATGAAAGGTTATAATAGAGTTTTTACTCATAGTGTTAGTGTCTTCAAGTACTTGTAGCTGCCAAAAAGAAAAGATAAAAAGGAGTTGTTCTAGCTGGCACTGGACTACTGACGAAAAGAGAGGAATAAAAAAAATGGAAAAAGAAAGAAAAACAAGTAAGGGACGGTAAATGTGTGAAAGAAAGAAAATGTTGGAAGGAAAGTACAGAGGAAAAGTAAAAGATAGCTGTGCAGAAATATAGAGAGAGAGAGAGTTTTGGGGTACTTCCATTTCATTTCTTACTCCATCCCTTTTCCCTTCCTGTATTGTGTTGCCGCAGATCTCTCTCGCAGTTTTCCATAATCACTCAATCCTTTCATATTTCACCATTAAAACTGCTACTGAATTTTGCTTCAAACGCCTGCAAAAGTTTACTTATCAACTTGCAAAGGAGAAGAAGCAGAAAAAGAGGACTGTTCTTTGAGGATTTGAAATCTTGGCAATAAATTTGAAGCCCATTTCTTTATCTACTTCTTTAGACGACAGATTTAAAGTCGGCCACGTTGGAGATGAAATTTGTTGATCGATAACGGTATCTTCTTTTCCTCCATACTGCTTTTTTAATTCATGTGAATTTTTCATAATTCATTATTTGTTGACCTGATAATTAGACCCTTACTTTGTTCTTGGCCTTTAATTACTAGAAAAAAGAGCAATCTTTAGCAAGAGTAAGGCAAAGGTATTCAAAATATGAGCTGCACAAGGAATTATTAACGTGTAATCTGTGGTTTGCTTTTAATTTGAGCTAGAATTGGGGAAGAATGAGCTGCGGCTCTAGTTTTCATGTAAAATTATGCTTTGTCAAGCTAGAACTTGAAACTATTGCTTTGCATCATGTAGAAAGTAATCGTGTAATTGTAGGCAGAACATCACACAAATTCTCCTCAGATGCGTTCTTGGCAAAATCTGTGAGAATTCCTACTTCATATTTAGGAGACATGAAAACGAGCTCAAGTCCAGGATGGCGGTGCCTATTTATCATCAATAACATTTTATTAGGCCGATTCTTCCCATTGTCCCATAAACTCCCAGTTATTGTTTTCTTGTCAGAAATTCAGATAGTACTATTACTACTTAGTGAGGATTTCTGATTATCAGGCCTTAATATATTATGATTCTTATTTTCTTTTTCCAGTGCTTTTGCAAAGTTTTTATCTTGCCGAGATGGAAGACGCAGGCGCCCAAGTAGCTGCTCCTGTGGTCATCCACCAAACAGTGGCCCGAAGATTTTGCAGTACACATCCGATAGAGAAGAAACGCGGTCTGCCTTTTCATTCTTCAAGTTTTGTTCATCAAAGCCCTTTGGATAACTGGAATCCTAATTCCTGGAATTGGGACAGTGCTAGTTTTGTAGCCAAACCATTGCAATCTGATGGAGTCCAAGCAGGAAGCAGCGCGCATATTCCAGCTGACTTGTCAAGGAGGAAGGAAATGCAATGTAGCGCATCAGATCCTACAAAACCTGATCAGACGGGAAGAATTGATGAATATCTTCGACTGAAACTTGGCGATGTAGATGGAGCTGGAAGTGCTGGGGGCAGGGGTAGCATAAATTTAGTGGAAGAGCCACGATCCGTGTCGAGGCCCAATAAGAGGGTAAGATCGGGATCACCTGGTGGTGTAAACCATCCAATGTGTCAAGTGGATGATTGCAAGGAAGATCTATCCGCTGCAAAGGACTACCACCGGCGACACAAGGTGTGTGAAGTTCACAGCAAAGCCAGTAAGGCTGCGGTGGGGAAACAGATGCAAAGGTTCTGCCAGCAGTGCAGCAGGTTGGCATTTTCAACATTTGGATTAAGAACTATGTGCAGCGTTGTGTTGTTTTATCTTGAGTCTTGTTTTTCTACTATTATTTCCTGCATAGGATTTTCTAGTTGCGCTTGGCATGTTTCTGTTCTACACTGGCATTTGCGTTTTCCTTGGGTAATTTCTGTGGTAATGCACATTTTGAGCCCACAGTTTGGCATAATTTCATTCCCTTTCATCAGGTTCCACCCCCTTTCAGAATTTGATGATGGAAAGAGAAGCTGTAGGCGCAGACTTGCTGGGCATAACAGGCGGAGGAGGAAAACTCAGCCAGAAGATGCTACTCCACAGGCATTAGTTCCTGGTAGTCCACACAACGATATCAATTGTGATGTGGATATCATCAAATTATTGGCAGTGCTAGCTCGTGGACAAGGTATGGAGTTAGCTAGGAAAAAAGGTTCAGCTTAAGCAATTAGCACTAGGAAATAATCAAACATGTGCTAAACTGAAATGGGCTCTAGCTCTTGCATTGATCTTGGACTAATGATGCAGTTTTTACTAGGGATAGTCAATAAGTTTTTCTCTTAAAAATTCATGGTGTGCATAAGAAGAGAGTTTGAATGATTTGTGATCTGCAACATGTGTCAGCATATACAAGACTCCAGCACAATAATGTTCCACCTTTCCTTCTCACATGCACACATCAGATGCCCTGCTAAATGCTATTTTCTGTAATTATAGGGACCACCAAGGAAAGGGATGATAGCTCCTCATGCGTTCCTGAAAAAGATCAGCTGATACAAATTCTTAGTAAAATAAATTCATTGCCCCTGTCAGCGAACTTAGCAGCTAAGCTGCCTCTTTTGAAAGCTACAAATGGAAGTATTCCGAATATTGTACCCTCTGAAAATCAGAACCAAATAGGTGGGGATGCTTCTTCCCCACTGACCATGGACTTACTTGCTGTTCTTAGAGCAACTCCAGGAGCACCTTCTTCCGAAGCATTTGAAATTCAATCTCAACCAAGCACAGAAGGAAGCGACACTGAGAAAAGCAAGTCACCATATGTTGACCAAGCTAGATGTCTCAATTTGGAAAAAGGATCTATGATCGAATTTCCATCTGTTGGGGGAGAGAGAAGTAGTACGAGTTACCATTCTCCCATGGAAGAAGTAGATTGCCATGTTCAAGAGACATATCCAAGTCTGCATTTACAACTGTTTAGTTCATCACCTGAAGATAATAGCTCAAGGAAATTGCCACTGGGCAGAAATTGCCTCTCATCTAACAGCAGTAATCCTTCTGCAGAGAGGTCACCTGTTTCTTCACCACCTCTTGTGCATGATCTGTTCCCAATGCAGACTTCAAGACAAACAGTCAAGGATGATCGTTTGTCGAATAGTGAAGATGAGCTTGCATATGTAAAATCAACTATGAGCAACGGGTGCAGTACATCTCTTCAGCTTTTTGGAAGCTCAGTCCAAGCTACTGAAAATGGTTCAATACAAAGTTCTCCATACCGAGCTGGTTACACATGTTCTTCTGGCTCTGATCATTCGCCACCTAGCCTAACTTCTGATGGTCAGGTATTTCAGCACCATTGTCCTGTTATCTGTTATCAAGATTTTTATCATACCTCTATTGTTATCATTCCTTTATATATTATGAAGTTTTCATAGTATAGATTTAACATATTTGACGTGGCTTTTCTCCTAGGATCGTACTGGTCGGATAATTTTCAAATTGTTCGACAAGGATCCGAGCCATTTGCCTGCGTCACTACGTAACCAGGTTGGTGTTTGATGCTTTGGCTTGATCTTTTTGATGATTTCTTTTTGTCTTATAGCTGAGACCTGATGGAGTATGTTGCCTTTATTTTCAGATATACAATTGGCTTTCTAACAGTCCATCAGAAATGGAAAGCTACATTAGGCCTGGTTGCATAGTTTTGTCCCTGTATTTGTCAATGCCATCTATTGCCTGGGATCAAGTGAGTGCGTTTCTGTAGAGTCTGTATAAGTTTAATATGGCCTCGACTGACCCTTCTTTTTTCGTCTTCTGTGTTTGCAGCTTGATGAAAACCTTCTTAAATATGTGAAGTCTTTAGTCAAGGATATTGACATTGGCTTTTGGGGAAATGGAAGATTTTTGGTTTGTACAGACAGACAGATGGTTTCCCATAAAGATGGTAAGCGATTCGTGTTTACCTAGGTATTTGTGAGTCCCTCCAGTGAAGGTTTTGCTCTTTTGCCTTGTTGAATCTGTTTAAGAATTTAGCTCGTGATAGATTCCTGGATTCTACAATCCTGTGATCAATTTCTCAATAATTCCTTTTTCCTTTATGCAATTAATATTCAGGGAGGATTCGTCTCTGCAAATCTTGGAGAGCCTGGAGTATGCCAGAATTGATCTCAGTGTCTCCTGTGGCAGTTGTTGCTGGACAAGAGACTTCTCTTATATTGAGGGGGAGAAGTTTGACAACTCCAGGAACAAAGTATGTTATTGATATTCTAATTAGTTGAGCCCTTTGGTGCATTGGTATCTTTTGTCAGGAAATTTTCTTCGGTTATGCAGGATACACTGCACGCATGCCGATGGGTACAATATAAAAGAAGTTCCAGCATCATCATGCCAAAGCAGTGGACATGATGTGATAAGATTGGGTAGCTTTAAGATCAGTGGAGCAGCATCTAACATGCTCGGTCGCTGTTTCATTGAGGTAGTACTTTATATCAAACTACCAATCTAGAAAATTTGGACCGAGTTTTGGATCATTGATATCCTTCATGTTCACAGGTTGAAAATTGTTTTAAAGGCACCACATTTCCAGTAATTATAGCAGATAACAGCATCTGCCATGAATTGAGGCTCCTTGAGCCCGAGATCGATGGCACTGCTGAAGTTTGTGATGGCATTCGCACCAATCACCTTCAGAATACAGGCAGATCCTGGTCCAGGGAAGAGGTCCTGCATTTCTTGGATGAACTTGGATGGCTGTTTCAAAGAAAGAATAACTCTTCCTTGTTCGGGAACCCGGAATATAGGCCTAATCGACTAAAATTTCTTCTTATATTTTCTGTTGAGCATGATTTTTGCGTGTTGGTCAGAACTCTTCTGGACATTCTGCTAGAACTTAACCTAGGTAGAAAAGGATTAGCAGGTGAATCTTTTGCAATGCTATCAGAAATTCACCTACTGAATAGGGCTGTCAAAAGGAGGTGTAGGAGCATGGTTGATTTGCTCATTCATTACTCTGTTATCGACTCAACCGACGCTTCTGAGAACTTCATTTTCATGCCCAATGTTGCTGGACCTGGTGGTGTCACACCTCTACATTTAGCGGCTTGTACATCATCTTCGGATGATATGGTTGATGCTCTGACAAGTGATCCACAGGAGGTATCTTTTATTTATATATTTCTTGAGTTGCTTATGTTATTTGTTCGTCTGTTATGGTCAGGATTTTGCACGTTTTTTCTCAATTTCGCAAAACTAAATATCTATTATTTTTGTTTCTTTGTACAGGTGGGGCTGCAGGGTTGGAACTCTGTTCTTGATGCAAATGGGCTTTCTCCATATGCCTATGCCTTGATGAGGAATAACAATTCCTACAATACGCTCGTTGCTCGGAAGCTTGCTGAAAGGAGAAATGGTCAAGTCGCTGTCTCAATTGAAAATGAGATTGAGCAATTCCAGGTAGGGGTGGATAACAAGAAGAAGACTAGCGCCTCTGTCCCAAAACAAGGGCAAGAATCTTGTTCAAGATGTGCAGTAGTTGCAGCATGTGGATACGGCAAAAGATTTCCAGGTTCACGAGGATTGCTTCAGCGTCCTTACATCCATTCGATGCTAGTTGTTGCTGCTGTTTGTGTTTGTGTGTGCGTGTTCCTAAGAGGACACCCCTACATTGGCTGCGTTTCTCCATTTGCATGGGAGAACCTGGATTACGGCGCATTTTAGTTTTTTCACACATGCATGGAAGACTGTTTTAACTTTAAATTTACATACAGGGAGCAGACACGGAAGTTTTAACGCAGAGACAGTTTAGTTTGGCTGGAAATGTCGTCATTTTTAGAGCAAAATTAAGGAAACAAGAATCCCTTGCTTCGTTCATAATGTAGCTGATGTTATTTAATTCATTATTAATTAATACCAGTATTGTATTCAATTTGTAGGATCACATTAGAGGGTAATTTGCAATTCTAAATCAGGTCCCACAAGGGTCTCATACTAATAATAATAAAATATATATATATATATATATGATGAAATTAAGGCACGACATCATTATAGGATTATTTATTATTGTGTTGTGAGATTGTTCACAATTTGTTAGTCGGATATTTGTTTCTTTATGCGAAAATATCAGACACAGGAAAAAATATTTGGCTCATATATAATTTATATATATGTGCGTATGCGGGTTCTCGGAGTTAATTGTTTGTTTCTGGCATGATTATTGTTTTCAATCATCAGCATTCAGCCGGTGGAATTGACTTTCCTGGAGCTATTATTAGTTAACCGTTAATCACTGAAAACGTACCCTTCCCTTCTTCCTTTTGTCTTCTATGATGAAATTACACAGGCATATTATTTATTAATTAAAGGGGAGTGTTTCGAGCGTTTTATGTGCATTGGTAATAGCAAGATTCTTCTTCGCTCCTCCTAATATAATATGTGGACCCGAATCAAATTAATGATTAATCGGAGCAAAATAAGACGACAACAGGATAGGAGACATGACGAGGAGGAAATTTCTGGGCATTTACCAACCATTCCCTGTCTACATCATTTTGCACAATTAAATTTTCAAAAAATGAATAGCTGGAAAGAAACTGTATGTTTTTAATTCAAAATTTAATATTAATAGACAGCTGAGACATGTAGCAGAGATAACTACTGAACTTATTTACTTGCCCATAATTAGCGCAAGGTTCAACAGAAGATGTCATCCTCTGCTGAAAAATTAAAGACGAGTTACTTCCTCTATCAAAATAGAATTGTTGATTCCTTTGGTAAAGTTGTCCTATAATTAAAATATAATCTATAGCCGAATGTATATTTAAGAAACACCACAAATTATTAGAATAGAATTAGTATTCGTTCAAACGGATATAAAAAGAAAATTCCAACTGGACTCTTTTTTTTTTTTTTT
>JACFYI010003838.1:677331-698396 GCA_014898755.1 Handroanthus guayacan
AAAAAAAGGGAAAAGGAAAAAGAAAAGGTGAAAAAGGTAGGTTACGGTAGGAAGAACTATTTAACAGGACATCATTACTTCAATAAATTCAGCCTTGAGAAATGAGTTGAGAACAAGAACAGATTACTACGGTTCCAATGGACAGAGCAAAGTATACGTTCATTGCATATTGAAAACCACAAATATTTCCAGAAAGGAATAACAAACAAAACAATAAAATTCATTTGAGAACTTGTCTTTCCACCGAAAAAGCTGCATAGAAAATACTTACAACTATAGGAGAAGCCATTTTGCAAAATATGCTTACACATAAAGAAACAGAAAATACAACCAAGGTAATTACCAAACATCAAAAGCATCCAAAAATCTATTTTCTTCAAACAAAACTTAAGTGCTGAAGTCATCAAGAATTCTCAATTAAGGGAAAGATGTGACATACTATACCAGCTAGAGACCCACTAACAACAAAACCACTGTAACTTGTGTTACCTTCTAGAACCGCAGTTGCAAGGTATCTTTTTCTCCTCCAATGGGAATTTGTAATTGTATGTGAGTTCCTCGCCAGCAGAAATATGCCGCTTTGCATATATAAAGATCTTTTTTTGCCCCTCAACACTTATGACCTTTGTGTAGCAATTAGGCTGAAATTGGATCAACAACATGGCAATCTCATTTATAATGACTATGATATACAAATCACTACATGCATCATATCAACAACCCTTTTGCAATGGTTACCTCACAAGAATGATTTATAAATCTTGCAATCCCCCCACGTTTCGTAGCATCAACCTGCATATAAGTGCATCAAATGGTGTTGCTCAGTCAACTATGATATTATCATATATGACAAAATGCAAAGATTGTATTACATATTTCTTGTTATGGATTTTACAGTAGAGCCAAGAAATGAGCATTGAACCAGTATGGTAAAAAGGAAAAGCTTGTAAACATTGACAAAGGGACCAATGGACTAACAGAAGGTAATAGGTCCTAACCAGCCTTTTGGAAAAATGGGATTGATAAAAACACAAAGGTGAATGGGCTGAAGTGGTTTTAACATAAGATAATGAGAAACTCAATACATAACTAAGAAAATTGAGCTGTGCACAAATGGGAAGTTATCATACAGAATGATGCATGTTGGCCAAAGGAGAACAACAGTACAGATATTCAACTTATCAAGTTATTGTTTATCACAAGGGTAAGTCTTTAGTTAGGCTGCATAACTGCAACTATTTTGTTTTTACTTACCACATAACCGTCATCCAATCTGAAAAGATAACTACTACCAATTCCCATCTTCTCATACTGGCGCTCACGTATGTCAGATATCTGAAGAATTCAAGTGAAACTGTTATGTTAGTAGTAAGAAAGTATCGACTTGAATGGAAATGGCATCAACAGAAGATAATAACACTTCCAAAATATTGCATATTTTAAGTAAATAGTAGTTTAATGCAACATTGGGTTTCTACTCCATGTTCCAAAAGCTGGGGGCACCCCATTAGTCAGTGTCGTGGGTAGAGAATGTCACCAAAGGGGCATCAACAGAAGATAAAAATACTTCTAAAATGTTGCATATTTTAAGTAAACAGTAGTTTAATGCTGCACTAGGTTTCTAATCCACGTTACAAAAGCTTGGGGCACTCCATTAGTCAGTGTAGTGGGTAAAGAATGTCAGAAAGGTTCCCCCTTTACGGTGCAAATGACTCTATTAAAAAGTTGTCTTCTGCTAGAATATAAGTTGGCAACCTTTATTATGATGTTGTTACACATCTCTGTTAATTAAGGACTTCTCAAGCTATTTGGAAAGAGATCCTTCTCCTCCAAATGTTATATAATAAGAAAAGAAGTGGCTACTCACACGGGGGCGAATAAGTTCTCCAACATATTCAATGACGAAGTCCTCTGCCTCGATTGGTTCCAGTGCAACAAGACCCCAGTCATGTATCTTGCTCCTTTGGAAACGTAAACGTTTTTTCCTTGCCTGGTCAATGAAAATTGGTTACATTACCAATCATAGAAGAGCTAAAAATGGCATGTAAATCCATCGTTTAATTACCTTTAACTGTGTTGCTTTAAGAAGATCAGCACCCTCTGCAGCAGCAAGAAGGTTACGCAACTTGACCCTGTTTGTCCTTGCAGAAAGTCCCTTAACATTTGATGAATGAGATCCACTACATTCAGAATTAATGGATTGGGGATGAATATGAGTGCCCCTAACATTTGCCCTTTCAGCAGGACTAGCTTTCAGGGCCCACTTACGCCATTCCCAGCCATCCATGGACGACCTAGCACAACCATCAGACTGGGGACAAGGTCTCACTGCCTTAGACTTACTTCTCTTGATCGTAGGTACTTCAACTCGTTGACGTAGTGTTTGTTTTGAAGTGCCATTTGCCAGTTTCTGGACTTTCCCAGAGCGGGAATGTTGTGTATCATCAATCGGTTGCTTCCTTTTAAGTTTTGAGACTTTACATGCTGCATATGAGAATAGACAGCAGCCAGATTAAAACAAACTAATCTCTGTATGGGAACTTGATTTTTAGCAGGCAACAGTGGATTTTGGGGCAATAACAAATAAAGAAAGGCATGGTGCAATACGAACATTTTGGCACTTTAATGGCATTACCAATAGTTTGAAATTCCAAATAATTCGATTTAAGGCCGCTGACACTAGTATTTCTCTGAAGATCATACTGCTCTTTTGTAGAGAAGGAAGGACAATGTGTATTACTGCTCAAATCATCTTCAAAGAAATCATTTTAAATATTTATACGATCATCAAGAGAGTTCTAGCATTTGCTCTTAGACAGCAAAATTAATTGTGAAAAGAATAAATACCTTGGGCAACTTCCTCTGATGTCCGGCTACAAATATGCAGGGATGACCCCTTTTCCCCAAGTATACTATCATCAGCACATGGCTTACGACTGCCATGTTCTGGAACCTTTTTCTCTAAATCTGAAATAATATTTTCAACCTGACCAGCCTGATGTATGTTTTGAAGGGTATGACGTCTCCTTGGCCTTTTGGATGCTTTTTTCAGATGATTAGAGCCTCCCATGGACAGAGACCGAAAAAATGAACGTGATTCTTTACCAAATTTTCTCCTCCGAGAATACATATATTTTCCTAATAGTAAACTACCATCAGGTTTTTCATTATTCGCCATATATAAAGCTCCCTGATAACGCAAAGTAAAGGCATGAAGTAAAAGAACCCAATTTATCCATTAAACTAATGAAAGTAAATCATGAGGAACTCTAAAAACTACCTTATTTCTTGATTCATATCTCCTCAACCAGCAGATAGATATCATAGCTCTCTGAATTGCATCATCAAAATATAAAGATTTCAACTTTCTCATCACACAGTCATATATCCTCAGCCGACTTATCATCAATGCAACCTGGAAAGTGGTTTTCCACATGTACCTATCTAATTTAAATGACTCCACTTCCCGAATTTGTGATAAAGCACAACGTTCAACAATTTCCTCAGATTGAGGCGGGCGCAATTCATCAATAACTGCAATACTACCTACATCATCTAAATGCACAGGCAATTTCTGGAACCCCCCCTTGGAGAAATGTAATGGAACGTTTTGTTCTATACTTTCCTCATTATGAGCTGGGCAAAATTCATCTACTTCAATAGTCGCTGGGTCATCTAAATGCATTGGCAATTTCTTAAATACACCCTTTGATAAATTAGTCATACGAACTTCTTGACCTTGAACAACAGTCTGATGCAACAGATATCTTCGAAATTGAGGTGGACATTGGCGCCTGTCTGATAATATAAGCACTGAAGCATGAACAGCTTTGCGAGAATCATATCCACTTGTATGGTTTTGCATATGAGAGGAGTTAAGAACGACCTGCCAAGATTTGGTACTTTTATACAAAAGACGAAAACATTTTCAAGAAAGTACAAGGCATCTGATCAGAAGGACTCTTTCTGTTAGGGGAAGAGGAGGTAGAGATGAAAAAAGCTTATAGTGAAGAAAGGTTCACAACATTACCTCTTTCATATGACAACTTTGTGGAAAATGAACCACTGTCTTCACCTCCTCATCCACAAGTCTTTTAAGGTGACTTACTAATGACAACATTGAAGATGAATGGAGATCATTGAATATACATTCCAGGATGAGCTCCACGTCATCGAATGAAGTATCAGAATTCAGCAGATTTCCTTCAGAAGACGTTTCTCTCTCACATGGTGAAGAAACTGAAGGTGACTGTGATTGTATGCCAATTACAGTTCTAAACAGTTCAAAACCCGGAGGGCAATCTACATCAGAAGTAGAGGAATCTTGTTCCTGTATTAGCTGTCAAGCCATTGAATCAAAATTCAGAACAATATAAACACCAGAAAAACTCAAACCAGAAATTACCACAAACACCATTACATACATGTTCAGCTGGTAGATTTTCAATCTGCAGAGCGAACCCTCTGTGCGGAATACATTGTTCAACAGCATATCCAGGAGACGACCAACGCTTCTTCTTTCTCCACGTAGACGAAAACTCGGCTACAGGATCATAAAAGATGGCATTCCACATGACTTGCAAACAAGATTCAAAAAGCACCCTGCTAACAAACGTGTATGCAGCACAAAAGTTCTCAAAGCTTCCTATTGATTTCACGATAGGAGATCTCCTTGTTTCAGTGCTCAGAAATCTTTCTTCAATAGTGTTACATACTTCTACTTCATCCCCAACAGAGACGTATTCCTTCCTCTTGTGACATTTTTCAGGCTGGCACATAAAACAATAAAATATTAACAGGCTAAGTAATATGATCATTTTTCATTTATGCGTGAGGACCTACCATGCTGCCATATGATGAAAAGGATTTTGCAGACAGAATGACTGGTTCAATCTTATGATTCTTGTAAATTTTCTTGGTAGGAACGGAATCAGAAATTATGTGGCTAACAATCTCATCAAGTACAACTTTACGGGCTGTTTTCATGATTCCAAAGTGAAGCTGCGAGCAAACTTCTTCAGAAATCTCAGCTATCAAGTTCAATGCTGTGCCAACGCCTTGGTCATTTGCTCCAACTCTAGTTTTTCTCCAAGTGTTTAATAGTGATTGCAAATCCAATGGTTTATTCTTATTACCAGTGTGATATATCTGCAAAAATGTACCATACAGCAACAAGGAGGAGGTCAGTGGCAAAAAGAACTCATAGAAAAGCATGCCAGGTAATGTTTTAGAAAGGAAATAGCAGTGGACAATGTATTTCATGCATCTTGAGAAAGGGCATAAGCCGTAAGGATAAGGTAAAAGCAACATAAGAATTCAATATTTTTGAAAATAATAAAACATCGTGCAAGATTCGAAAAGTAATTCAATAAATTACAAGACTCTTCCGAAGTCAAATTTAGAAACCATTCCATGTCACAAATCTCTAGGGTGTATGCCCAGTGAGTTGGGAGCTTTCTCGGAGCACACGGCATATGCCTTCAAACTTCAAATGCTAGGCAGAGAAAGCACCTTAGTATTGCCTCAAGGCTTAATTACTGCACAGCCTATGTGCGCCATAAGAACACTGGCCTACAGCTCTCACATCCACAAGAGGACAGCATAGGACAAAATAAAATTGAATAAGCATGCAATTAGCAACAATCAATGAATTGATATGCAGAGATATACTTAACCTTCGTGGCTCAAACATAAGAAATGACCATTTAATGATATCTGGTAACAACCAATAATTATTTCCTAAAACTTTAGTTGGAAACCAGAGTTCCAACACCCCATGTGTATGTGCAAACATTTAACATCCAGCAACAAATAAGTGGGGAACCCAAGGATTCAAGGTAGTATGCCATATTTTCCCACTTGGCAGAACTCCTTGTAATGAATTAAAGTGAGGAAATCCTACAGAGCACGAAATATAGAAAAAGTCAAGTGGAATCCACAGGGTTCTCGAGCTTATCAAAATTCAGGAATTTTCTCAGGGATGTATGGAGAATTTGGGGAACTCTGTGTTTGATGGAAGTGATACACATTATACAGCCTGGAGGGAGATAATTTAACGAAATCACAAACGTAGACAGATGTGTGAGGACTTTTACTTTATCCCCTTCTATTTTAGCTAAGCACCAAAAATTATTGGTAGAATACAACAAATAGTAGATGATACAACATTGAACTTCTAGATGAACCAATGGATCATTAATTTGACACTGAACTTGACAAAAAAAGGCATGGAGATAGAATTGATGAAACAATCAATAAACGAACAAAAACCCCTGTCCAAAGTAAGAAGACTTCAATGCCTCCGTGTAACCTCTCAACCCACTCTATGCCTTGTGATTTTTATTTATTTTTTAATCAAGGTGATCCAAAAGATGACATAGTGGGACCATCCACCATTCTTCCTTCTCAAACTGAAACCAGTGGCAAAGTTACTCTTTTGAATCTTACATCTGGGCAACAAAAATAAAATCAATTGCAATCTCCATAATTCGACCATACACATAATCCCAAACCTAAATACCAATGAAAGAGTTACTAAAAATGTATGAAAAATCACAGTAAAATTTTCATATAGCTATATGCAAACACAGCTAACTCTTTGTGATCACCTGAAACTTTTCCCTATATGAGTATACATGTGACACAGAAACGTGCCACAGAGTAATATGTCATTCATCTCAATTAAACCACAGAAAACACTACTGATTACTTACATAAATAGAGAATCATTCTAATTTGCAAATATTCCAGAGTTAGTCACCTTTGATGAATTCCGGATATATCCATAGTAACACCAAGAGTAAAGCTCGGTAAGAGAGTGCGGCCCATGCTTTCTCCCCTTGTCATCCTCAAACAGCCAACACGATTCATCTCCTGACTGCTATTTCAAACAACATGACAAAATTACAACAAGATGAACGCTATATGAGATCGTTAAGGAGATAAAACCATTGTTTAAGTAATCTCCGTACCATTGGGAAGTTTGTGTCCGTATCACTCTTCTCAGATATTAATATCTGGTGATTGGAGCCCGTGCCATCATTTGTAGACTCTCTCACGCGACAGAAAGCCACGTTTAAGTAAACAAAGCCGGTGGGAACATGGTCGGGGAATTGCTTAAAGTAGTTGAGTGGCACAGGATTCAGGAGATTCCCATTCAGAACGGGATAAACAGGAAGCTCCTCAGGCAGAAAACCAGTATATAAACCCTCGTACAATTGCTGATGAATGTAAGGGCCACACATCTGACCATTTTGATTGATGTACATCCACCCCGTCACATGCGCAGGCGAACGGTTCGACGACCCACCGACATCGCAAGTGTGTGAAATTTCAGCCTCATTCCCGATCACCTCGCCGCTCATCGTGATTATCACGGTTAAAGCAAAATGAAGCTGCTGGAATTTTTGATTTGGGTCATCCAACCCTAGCCCTACGTGAAGTCTACGGGATTCTTACTCAGCGCAGGTGATACAAATACAGCCACACACGAGCACACAATATGATTTTCTTAAATAAAAAGATAGTAGTGCCTCTATGTCCTCCACTTAAGTCCTCTTGTATTTTTTTTTGATGAATTAACTTAAGTCCTCTTGTATGAAAAGTGGCAGAATGAAAACTAATTTTCGTACTGACGATGTATTTGTTCGGTGAAGGTTATTGGTTTGATTCTCGGTACCATGGTGGTGCTTGCAATGGATAATGTAAAAGTATAACCACTTACTTTTACTGAAAGTTAAAAAAATTAAATCATAATTAAAAATACTTACTATTTAGAAATCATAAAATTAATTCACTGTAAGTTAACAAAAAAATATAATTTTTGAAATTATAAACACTTATTTTAATGAAAAATAACTTTTAGGCTGCTTATGAGATTATAATTTATTGTTAATTATTTTTAGAGAATTTACAGCAGAAGTAGTAAAACCAAACACTTAAAAATAGCTTTTAGCGGCTCATAATTATATAAGTTCTTATAATGAGCAATTGCAAACGCCCCCCTATATGGGGTTGCTTCTCTACTAATTTTTTATGTTTTGTACAATATAGTAGATTCTTAACCATTTTCCTTATTGTTGTATTTACTTTTATTTGTTGCAGATATGCGTTTTGAATGTTGTACTCGCTTCCCTTCAAACTAAGGGGAAAAAAAAAACTTATTTTCATAATTTTGATTTTATGATTTTATCTTTTACAAATACAACCAATCTCTCACTACTATAATTGAAATAAAATACAAAACTAAATAGTATGAACTAAAACTTGGTTTAAAAAACTTTCCACCTTTTTTCTTAAAAATCCCCATGTTCCTTAAAAATTTGCCACTTTCTTAAAAACTTCCATTATTTTCAGTTTTGCAAATAGTATTTCAGTTTCATTATATGCAAACTCAAACCAAAATATGCATTTAATGTTCATTGTGTATTTTTAGTAGTTCAAGAAAAATGGAGGAAACTTTTATAGGAAAAAACTCACTTCATGGCGAAAAGAGTTTCAAAAAATTAGCTAGATGTCTTCTAAATATTTCTTGAACTTTAGAAAGAAGTATTATACTTATTTGAATTTTATTATTGTTCCCACATTGTATTTTGTATGTTAATATTTAAAACGTATTTATAGAGTAGTGTGTGTCTTAACTACTAGTAAAAAGAAAGGTCACTTTGGCATGTTGGATATCAATTTTTATGATTTCAATACCTTTCACAACTCCAATCATTCTCACACTATTATTTTTCAGATTTTATTTTAAATATACGTAGAGACTGTATGCATAATTGCTAGTTGTATAATAAAATGAGCAGCCAATTCTCTTATCATCCTAGACCTTTTTTTTATTTCTTTTTCTTTTCTTTTTTCTTTCCTTCAAGTACAAGACTTTACTTACAATAATTATCTTGTTGATAACAAAAATAGATTTTCTATTTTAAAATCCACGTGACATAGTTGTCTATTAGTATTATTCAATTTTATATTCGTGTTATGATTTATTTACTGAAAGTCTTATGACGATTAAAATAAAAGTTAGAATCTAAAATAATATTTTTGTTACTGAAAAAATATTTATATATAAATTTGATCTAAGTGGCAAAAATGTGAGCATAAAAGATTGTTTTGCATCCAATATTATTGATTAATTGTAAAATAAATTTATTTTCAGAGGTACAAACGACCACTAGAAACGATGGAATTTGAGATCCCCCAACAGTGCCCCCATACGACAATACTAAGTACCCGAATCTGTCCCATGAAGTGCTTCGAGTCCAAATAATTTACGTCCTATAACTCTTCTACATCAAAAGTTATGATTATTATACTCTCATTCTACTGAAGCAGCTCTACCAATGAGTTATTATGGACTTTGAATGCCTAAATAGCTGCATATACTATTTGTTTTAGGCTTGAGAACTTCAAAATTTAGCAAAGTAATGCAGCCTAGCTTCGAGATACGACTTTATGATAAAATTGAGGCTGGGAAGCATTCTATATTAATGGGACACCTACTAGGGTCATTTACAAAGATACACGCGACTATCGAAATGATGGAATTCGAGGACCCTTCTCACAGCGTAGCTCTAAGGGCTCGAATTTGTCTTGTGAAAAGTTTTGGATGCATACTTGTACGTCTTGTAACTCCTCCTAGATCAAAAGTTATGACCGTTCTAATTCTGTTATGTCGAAGCAGGCCCTCAGTACCTGCTATCATGAATTTTAGATACCCCAAACTACCACATAAAGTATTTATTCAAATATGAAAATCATCAAATAGCCTCCAACATCTATTTTGATGCTAAATGGTAAAAAACAAGACATTGACCTTCCGACCAGTAACAACCCTCGAGCCCAAAGGGTATATACATACTTTTGGGTTAGATCTCAATCTAAGAAAAAGACTTTGAAATTCAACACAGTGTGGACTAGGCTAAGATAAGGCTTCTGAAGAAAATTGGGAACGAGAAATACCCTATATAGAGAGATATCTCAAACGAAGGTTAGGATTTTCGAAAGAAGTAGAAGCAACCATTGAAATGATGAAATTTGAGGTCTCTCTATAGTGCCGTTGCAGCATGGCACCAAGGACTTGAATCCATTCCGCGAAGTGCTTTTTGTGCATAAAATTTGCATTTTGTAACTCTTTCTGCACCAAAATTTATGATCGTTACAGTTTCATTATACCAAAACAGCTCCACCAATGTGTTATTATGGACTTTAGATGTCTTGAACAGACACATATAATGTTCCTTCTAGGGTTATGAAACTTTAAACTCAGCATAGTAAGGTAGCCCAAATCCAAGATATGGCTTGATGACAAAATTGAGTCTGCAAAGCATTCAACATTAGTGGAATATCTACTAGGGTCTTCGAAAAAGGTATGTATGGCCACTGAAATAATGGAATTTGAGGATCCTTCCCAATGCCCACACAGCTTCTAAATCTATTTCGTGAAGAGCTTTATGTGCATGCATTGTGCATATTTTAACTCCTCTTAGATCAAAAGTTATGACTTTCTAATTCTGTCATGCCAAAGTAGGTTGCCAGTAATTGTTGTTGCATACTTTAAATGCCTAAACTACCAGATAAAGTATCTATTAAGGGCTTGATATTATTAGACAGTCCTCTAAGGCCCATTTCGATGCTAAATGGCCAAAAACAAGACATTGACCTTTTAATGAGAGAATGAGCCCCAAACCCAACGGGCATATACACACTTCTAGGCCAAATCTCGACCTTAAAAAAAAAGGACTTCAAAATTCAGCATGGTGGGACTTAAGCTAAGGATAAGGCTTCTACAAGAGATTGGGAACAAGAAGCACGCTACACAATGAGATATACCTTGAACGAATGTAGAGGTATGAGTGACCACCGAAATGATGGAATTTGAGATCTCCGCATAGAGTCCCATAGAGCAGCTTTGAGGGCCCAAATCTGTCTCATGAAGAGCTTCGCTAGCATACATTGTACGTTTAGTAACTACTCCAAAATCAAAAGTTAAGATCGTTGTAATTCCATTATGGCGAAGTAGGCTGTTAGAACATGTTATAATGAATTTTAGATGCCCCAAATTGCCATATAAAGTATATATTCAAGTCCTAAAATCATCAAACGATGCTCTAACTCCTATTCTAGTGCTAAACGATAAAAAACAAGACATTAACCTTTCGATAAGAAAATGAGCCTTGGGCTAGATGCACGCTTTTGGTCAAATCTCAACCTAGAAAAAAAAAAAAAAGACTTTGATATTCAGCACAGTGTGGCCTATGCTTACGATAAGGATTCCAGAGAAAATTGGGGACGAGATGCATTCTATAGATGGAGATACACCTCGAATGAATGTTAAGATTTTCGAAAAAGATACGAACAACGCCATGAAAATGATGGAATTTGATGTCCCTCCGTAGTGTCCTCACTGCACAGCTAGGAGGTCTCGCTATCCTGTGAAGTACTTTGCGTATTTTGTGTCTTTTAGCTTTTCCCCCAAACTACCACATAAAGTGTTTGTTCCAGGGCCGAAATCACAAAACAATTCTCTAATGCCCATTTTAGTGCTAAATGGAAAATGAAAGACATTGATCTTTTGACGAGAAAATGAACTCGGGGCCCAAATGGTATATACATGTTTTTGGGCCAGATCCCGAACTAAATAATGAGACCTCGAAATTTAGCACAATGTGACCTAAGTTTAAGATAAACTTCAAGAGAAACTTGGGAATGAAAAGCACCCTACACAGGGAGATATATCTTGAATGAATATTGGGATTCTCAAAAGAAGTACAAGAAGCCACCAAAATGATGGAATCGAGGTCCTTCTGGGGTGCCCTTATAGCACAACTCCGACGATCTGAATCCATCCCATAAAGAGCTTTACGTCCATATATTGTGTTTTGCAGCTCCTCCTGCATCAAAAGTTGAAAGTTGTTCTAATTATAATTTCATTCCATCAAAACAGGTTTCATTAATGTGTTATTATGGGCTTTGGATGCTTTGAACTGCCATAGATAGTATCGGTTCAAAGCTTGAGAAAAACTTCAAACTTTAGCAGACTAGAGCAGCTTGAACTTGAGATATGGTTTCTTAACAAAATTGAGGCTAGAAAGCATTCTATAAGAGTGGAAAGCATGAATACTTGTTAGGGTTTTCGAAAAGGTACACATGGATGGAAGTTGAGATCCTTTCACAATGCTCTCACAACACAGCTATGAGGGCCTGGATCTATCTCACAAAAAGCCTTGCGCGCATGCATCTTACGTAGTATAATTTCTCCCTAATCAAAGGTTATGATCATTTTAATTTCGTTATGTCAAATGAGGCCCCTATACATTTTATCATGAACTCTAAATGCCTGAAACTACGACACAAAGTATGTGTTCATGGCTCGAAATCATCAAATAGTCATATAACAATTATTCTGGTGCTAAATGGCAAAAACAAGACATTGATCTTTGGACGAGAAAATGAACACGAGGCCACAGAGGTAGGTATCTACACTTTTGGGCCAGATCTGGACCCAAAAAAAGATTTTGAAATTTAGCAAGGTGCGACCTAGCCTTAAGATACGACTTTTGGAGAAAATTGTGGTTAAAAAGCTTGTAACTTGTGATTCTTTCAGATAAATTTTATATGTAAAGCTAAAACATATGCATTCTATGATAAGTCGAATTGCTCCATGAAATGAATAATTAAAGTTGAACATTGTAACATTAGATATTACATGAGCGTAGTATATCTTGGAATTACACTCTACAATATGAACTCACAGTTCTTCCACCTCATGAACTTAAAGGGCTTATTCAATGAGATAATTGGGGCTTGTTTTCCTTTAGATTTAGTTAAAATGTTTTTTTACTTATTGTTATCATTATACGGGAAGAAGTAGTCCTTGTTTATTGCTTTTCGAAACTTTTTACTTACCTTGACTTGACTATTGATTAATGAATAAATTGAACTGCATTTGGCTTGATTCCCACTTTAGGGTATGTTGGTAACTTGGTATCCCCAGTTCTGGTCAGATCTTCACCAAAAAAAAAAAAAAAAAGAAACGTAGAAGATCCATAAACCCTGAAACTATAAGGTACATAGGCAGCATGGTATTCACATGTTCAGTTTCTATAAAACCACGAGGAGTTTAGTAGCTATTTTTACATAGAGCGGTCTATGTGTCAATTATGGATAGCAAGGGAGAGTAATATGTGGTTCACTCCAAAAGATTTTAATCCATTTTATGCAAATGCATAGAAAATTTTGCATTAATTTGTAATCTCGGGTAGACAAGGCTTACACCTAAGCACCTTGTCAATTTTGTTGTTTCTTTGGCCTAGGTTGCACTCCACCGCCCTTTGCTTCATCTAAATGGCCCTGCCTTTGACCCAACCTTCCAACCTTGCTTCATGATTAATTTTGTTGGGCTCGAATTCTTCATAACCCATGACGATAAACAAAAAAAAAAAATATATATTTTCTAGCAAACAATTATAATGTATTTTAGAATACATTTTAGTTATTCTAATTAGGGGTGGCAATGGGGCGGGTTTGGCAGGACTCGGGACCCGCCCCGCCCCGAACCCGGGACTAACTGGGTTGGACCCGGTGGACCCATTAGACCTGGTTCTTAATTCTTAAAATATATAAAAAAAAAATCTTTAAAAAATTCTAATAATTTTTTAAATATGATAAGATAATATATTAATGAAACATTAATTATTGAAAAATTTATATATGCATAATTTGGCTCTTAAAAAAATTATAAATCATAAACATATATGTTGTTTTTACAAATATTGAATGCATAAATTATTAATTAATACAAAAAATCATTTTCATCCAAAGCAATATATATTTTATATATATAAATTATGTATATATCATATATATTTTTAATAGAAAATTTAAAATATATGCATACTTTTCATATATAATATACTATAGAAATGTATATTATATATATAAATATTATAACGGGGTGGGTCCAGGTCTAAGACTTGAAAACCCGGACTCGTCTCGGGACCCATTTATAAATTAAAAACCCACCCCTAATGGAGGTGGGTCCGGGTCTTACCCGAACCCATTGCCATCTCTAATTCTAATATTCCAGAAAAGTAAAGCAAGTGTGTGTAATATTGAGCCTTCGGGTCATTGAAAAACTGTTGTTGTTCTTTGCTATCGATCGCCTTGCCCCCTCCTCTACAACCAAACTCTCGCACCGTCACCACCTCTTTCCTTTCTCTTGGATTAGCCACACGCCACAGCGCATCCAGCGTGTTCTTCGCCCTTGATTTTGAAAGATAGTGAAAAGCCAAGAGCTTGATTCTCAGTCTAGATTGGTGATTTCCCTTTAATTGTTTATTATTTGCAAGAAACAAATAGTTCAATAATCGCTAATTGGTTCTATTTTATCATGTGACCTTCTGAATTGCGTTTAGGAAACTAGTTGCCAAATTCTTATGTCAATTGGAAATGAATTAATGATACTGTTCCTTGTCTTTTTTTTTGTGTGTGTTTTGTACTTTTATATTTCAGAACATACGGCATATTGTGTTATTTGATTTCCACCAAAATGAAGTGTCCTATGTTGCGTGGATACGTTGGGTACCGATATCGTACTAGATACAAGTACGGGTATGGGGTATGATAGTTTTGAAAATATTAGGGTAAGGGTACTACAACATATATTATAAATTATATAATATATATAATTAAAATTCCATAAAATAAGATATGGAAGTTTTTGTGTATGAAGAAGTTAGGTTAAAACTTTTAGAGAGGAAAACTCTTAAATATGCTTCTATTGCTTTAACTTTTTTTTGAATTGTTTACAAATGAACAGCTATCCCTATTTATACTATCCACCTCCTTAAATAGATATCGGTGATTTACTTGATCCAACGACCTATATTATATTTTCAAAATATTAATAGAGATATTTTTTATAAACCATTCTAGAACCTATTCTACAAACTCCAATACTACATAAGTATGAAGATTATTCCGGAGAAAAGTAAATTTTCTAGCTCACCGAGGGTTTGTTGGAAAAGATTTTGGTTGATTTGGATACTGGGTTAAGTATCTTGGTGCTGAGAGGCCAATACCCCATTCTTGTGGAGTAAGGACTTTTCTAATAAGAAATTTGGAAAAGGCAATATCCTTGTTGTTTCTATCAACGGTTTCAATTACTAACGAGTGAGTTTCGTTAAGAATAGCTTGGTAGTAATTTAGATTTTTTGATCCAAATATGGGAGAGAAATTATTGTGCAGGTACATGTCTGCAATGTAGTCGGGAGCAAGGCCTTTAAAGTTGGTCTCGACTGGTGAAATTGAAATTTCCATATAAGGAATGTATGGGTATTTTCGACCTTTAAGGTCTTCAGGAGGTAAGGCAATGGCATAAGCCTCGTCTGATAATGCAGACTGATCATTTTTGAATTCTTCTGGCCTATAAGGCTCTGGAGCTTCAGCTCCTTCTTTTGCAGCATCAGCAAAGCTCCTTTTGGAGTCTTCTCCAATATGGAGGTCTGATTTTCTTGGTGAACGCCTATTAGGCGGCCTATTAGGCTTATTTTTGTCCCTGCAAGAATTCACGTGAAAGAAAATCAGGCAGAGAATTTTTCTTTCCCGCAATATGTTCAATGTCAAACTCAAAGCACGATAATAATGCTTGCCATCTAGCAAAAATTTGTTTTGATGCCAGATTTTTGACATCTTTTAAAAGAACATCTTTTGCCGATTTACAGTCGGTCCTAATAAGAAATTTTTTATTTAATATGTCACTTTCAAATTTAGTGACACAGAGAACTATGGATAAGATCTCCTTTTTCACTGTCGAATAATTCTTCTGAGCTGTGTTCCATAAGCCCGAAGTGTAGCTAATAAGCTGCTCTTTTGAGTTATTCTGAGAGTTTAATGTCTGTTTCAAGATACCGCCATATCCTATTTTGGATGCGTCGGTTTCAATAATCTTGAATAATTCAGGATTGGCTATAGCTAGACATGGAAGCTTATAAGCCTTTTCTTTGATTTTCTGGACTGCACTAGTGTGCTCATTAGTCCATGGTGACAGCTGTTTTTTAAGCCTTTGAAATAGTGGCTGACAATCATAAGCCAATTCTTTATAAAAATTTCCAATATAATTGAGGCTTCCCAAAAATCTTTGAAGCTGATTTTTATCAGTAATTTGATCTGGGAATTTCTCTACGAATATAATCGCTCTTTCAATGACTGTAATAAGTCCATTTTTTATGTAATGTCTGAGAAATTTAACCTCTAGTTGGAATAAACTCATTTTCTTAGCAGATACTGTTAGACCAGCCCTTTTAGTGGCTTGCAAAAATATTTGTAAATGTTTAAAGTGTTGTTCCAAATTATTGAAAAAAACTAACACATCATCAATATAGACAATTATAAACTCTGTATAAGGATTATAAATGTCATTCATAATGTGTTGGAATTTTGATGGAGCATTCTTAAGCCCAAAGGGCGTTACATTCCACTCAAAATGTCCAAAAGGGACTGTAAATGCCGTTTTGTATTTATCTTTTTCATGAATCTGAATTTGCCAATATTCAGATTTCATATCAAATTTTGAAAATATTTTTGCTTTATAAAGCCGTTTTAAAAGATCTCTTTTATTAGGAATTGGATAACGAATCCATTTTAATGTCTTGTTTAAAGGTTTATAATTTATTACAAGTCTTGGGGCTCCTCTTTCGAGTTCTGCTGCATTCTCGACATAAAATGCAGGGCAGCTCCAAGGACTGTAACTTGGTCTTATAAGACCCTTTTCCAGAAGATCTTTAATTTCCTTTTTACATAATTCCAAGTAGCGAGGACCCATGGCAATAGGCCTGGCTTTAGTTGAAATTTGTTTTTCATCAAAATTGTCTTCATAGAGAAGAGAAACAATGTTCTTATTTCTTTCCCAAAAAGCATTTGAGGTGTCAGCACAAATTTCTTGCTGAATCTTTTCTTTAATTTGAAAGATTTTCTCTCGTATTTTTGGGGAAGATAGTTTTTCTTCCAAGTTTTTAAAAGATACTTCCTCTTTTAAGGAATTAAGAAGATTTTCTTTTCTTTTTATCAGAATTGATAAAAGATTTATAGTATGATGTTTTGGAAGGGTAATGAATGGAAAATACAAAGAGTTTCCATCTAATTTGGAAGTATCCCCTTCTCATCAATTTTCTCGATTGGGAAGAGCATATGAAGAAATGGATTTCCCAAAATAACCGAGGTGGAAAAATTTTTTACCATTATAAATGGCATAGGTAGGTAGATTCCATTGTTACAGATTGCCGCATCAGACAACTTGTATTCAATGGGAAGTGGCTGCCTATTGGCTGCAGTAATAACTTGCGTTGTTTTTGAATAATATCTGGACGGTATAAGTCCTTCAGAAATGCAATTAAGGTCAGCTCCTGAATCAACTATGGCTTCAACCTTGAGGGAGAATTCTTTGTTGACAACAAGAGTGACTTCAATAAACCATTTCTGGGTAATTACTTTATCAAGGGTATTGACCCATTTAAAGTTTTGAAGAATTTGATCTGAAGAAAGAAAATTGATTTCCTCTGAAACTTGGGGAGTCTCAGTATCATCCTTTTCTTCTTCTTCTGAAGATTCTTCTTCATCAAATTGCACCTTTTTAGTTTTTAAAACAGGTGTTGATTTTTTGGCTTCTTCCAAATAAAAGATTTTTTCTTTTATAAGAGAAAGCTCTTTTTTGATGTTGTTTATTTCTGAATTTAATTCTGAAATAGTAGGTTCTCTTTTGGAGAATTCTTGACTTCTAGCCATAATTTTTTGTAATGAATATGGCTCTCTGTCAAAAGTTTTTTCAGTCAATTTAGAAGAGCTAGGCTTTTCTTGAAGATAGGTCTCCAATGCCTTTCTTTTCTGAATTGAATCTGAAATCTGGTCTATAAGATCTAGAATAAAACTTTCTTCTTTTGTGAGAACATTTAAGCTCAAATTGAAATTTTTAACATAACATTTTGTACATTCGCAAAATTCATCACACTCTTTATTAGTGTGGGAATGTTCTGATTCATAATCAGATCCACTATAAGCGGATTCATCAGATTTTTCTTTCGTTTCTGATTCTTTGGAGACGATGTTGACAAATAAGTCTTCACCTTCTTCATTGAGGAGAATCTTGCAAAGACTCTTTTTAAGGCCTTCGTCAAGATCTAAAGACTCTAGTTTTTTCTTAACTTTTCATCTGTTAGCATAATGGCCTACTTGACCGCATCGCCAGCAGATAACAATTTTTTTTTTAGTTTTCTTTCCCTTGGAAACTTTAAGCTTCTCTTCAGGGGAAGATTTATGTTTATGTTTACTTTTGTGCTTGTGTTTGAAAATTTGCTCTCGGTGGCGTTTTCTTTTCCAAACTTTATTTTCATCCCTTTTAGGGTATTGAATAGGGTGATAACCAATTTGTTCACAGAAGTCTCCGAGAATTTCTCGGCTTCCTGCCCTTTCAGATTCAATTTGACGTTTTAACTTGATGTCATTACAGAAAGTTATACCTTCTGAAATAACTTCTGCAGCTAAATTGCCATATTCAAGCTGAGAATAAGGAATTGTATTGTTATATTTGGCTTTAAGCCTATTTCTCATTCTTTCAGCAAAAGCTTTTGAAAGTTCTGATAAGAACTTTTCTTTCCAAAAGTCTTCATTGCAATCTTTTCGTGTCATAACTATTGCCATAAACGTCTGCTTATACCAATAGAAATATGACAAGGTAGGACATTGCAATTCATAAGTTGCTCTGTCGTACGATTGCTTAAAAGCTCATTGGCCCCAACAAAATGCGCCATTATGGTGTAGATGAGTGTATTAACAGCATCTGATTTTATTTCATTGCTAGTGGGATATGTTCTTATTGCTTTAAGAATCTTTTCTTTAGCAATGTCTTTAAGATAAAAGTCCCACCATCCTTGCAATTGTCCAGTAAAGCCAGTAATAATGGCCTTTGCTATAGCTTCATCAGTATTTCCTTTTAATTTGGTTGCTGAAGCATACATAAGCATATACTTGACAATTGTTCGAATCTGGTATTCTGACATACCATCAATATTCCATTCTACTATAGATTCTCCATTGAATTGGGCAAAATCTGCTTTTTCTTCAAATTGGATATCTACAGGAGATGGCCTGAGAAAATAAGGCTTGGAATATTGTTTTGGGATTTTATTCCCTCTTGCTTTTATTCTATTGATTGTGACATCCTCATTAGGTGTCTCTTCGTCACTATCCCTTTCCTTTAAGGTGGTGATAGTAACATTAGCCTTTTGTTCTTCAACTTTAATCTTTTGTAGGCGAACTATAAGTTCTTCAACAAACTCAGAATCCTTTTTAGAATTTAAATAAAATTTATCCTTTTCAAAACTTGGAGGTAGCTTAAAAGGAATTGAATTATCACTCTGGGAAGAGGACACCTTTTCCTTTTGAACCATTCCAATTTTTGAAATAGCTTCTTCAATTCTAGTAGTTTGTTTTGAAATACTTTGCATACACATATTAGTGTAGTTATTCTGATGTATGACTTGGGTGATACCATCATTAGCAATACCATGCTTAAATGGAATGGCATCAATAACCCAGTCACCATCAGTCTTCATAATTAATGAAGTGCAAGGTGGATGAGTAGCTTGAATGGGTTTACCTTTGGCTGTAATATAAGTTTGATAAGTACTTTCAATAACAGCAATTTGGCTGGAGTTGTTAAAATTTGGAAATTCCTTTTTTAACTCATAATTGGCTTCTTCAACATACTGAAAAAAGTCAATTATTTCTCCAATTTTTTCACAATAAGCCATATAGTTTTTCAAGTACCATTTTTGTTTTTTCAGAGAATGGTAGGCGAGAAACCATTGTCTTTTGTGGTTGTTTTCTTGTTTATTAAACATTTTCTGAATTTTCTTGGGTAAACATAATTCTTCGGTCAGGGCATTTAAGCCATAGCCCATATCAGAGGGAGTGGGAGAATTCCCTCTTTGTCTATAAGACGTTTCTGGTTGCTCGACCTGATATTCAGGCTGGCTTATTTGCTCAGGAGTTTTATTAACCCTAAGGATCTCAATCTTTTCCCTTTCCAGATCTGAAGCCGGAATAGAAGAGGTTGAGGACCTTGCCATATTGGGCCGTTGTAGATCACCTAGATTAAGGCGAACTTTTCTTTGTTGTGAGAATTTAATCTCAACATCTCCATCAAGATATTGGAGAATACTTTCCACTTGCCTAGGTGGATCCTTGGCTGGTGGAACTGCATTTTCCAACGTCCAGACATCAGGTAATTTAACCTGGTTCCAAGCAATGGTTCTTGGAACTAAGATGTTACTTTTTTCAAGATCTGTTATAAACAGTGTTGTTTCTCCCCTTTTGTCATAAACATCTGTAGAGCTTATTTTTGTTCTAGGAACTATAGTGTTCATAACCTTGTAGCAGAGTCGATACACAAGTGCTACATTCGGAGTGCCTTTAAGCATATCGAATCCTTCTGTTTTGATGTTTAACATCAATGACTGTAGAATGTTCGGATCTGTGAGGGAAACAGTAAAATTTGGAAAATATTTAAAGTAGACTGGTCCGTCACAGAGCGTTGATCTACTATTCCTAATAAGGAATCTTCAAACTGGTTATGTCTTCTGTCCCTGACTAGGATCAAGGCATAAGTGTTTAAACCAAGTCTGGTTAATGGCTTTGAGCCGATCTGTATCATTCCTAGATGAAGATACTTGTATTTTTGTTTATGTTGCTCAATAAGCCTTTTTGACAGCATAGATAGTTCTTTAAATCCTTCCTGGAGAAGAATAGATTCTTCGACTATCTTAACGATATAATCGCTGCTGAAATTAAAAAATTTTTATTCATAAACCTGAGATGCAGAAGCTTCTGGTAATTTCCAGTTCTGCAAGCTTTGATTTATATTTTCTGAGATAATAATCTCCTTGTTGCGATCCGTCATAAGGGATAAGAGCTAGAATTATTTCTTGAGAGAGATCTCATAACTCTGTTCATTTTGGGATCACTGCCAACGAGAACTTTTACTGCTTGGGCTTACTGCCTCACGCCTT
>JACFYI010003839.1:2503-26998 GCA_014898755.1 Handroanthus guayacan
TTTGACATTTTATAGAATTAACAACAAAATTATAATTCCCCCGTGAGACTAAAAATACAATTTTCTTGGATATTAGATGTGCAACAAATAACGATTTCTGTTTGCATGTGACATTAACTTCCCGTTGGCTACAATATTTGGTGCAATAATTTCACATTGCTTACACGTTTGGATAATAATAATGTCAATGACAAAAAGCAGATAAAAAAGTCTCCAAGACCATGAAATGGCAACGAACGGTACGTGTTCATCTCGTGCATGTGATCTGGGACGGATGGCGAAACTTGATTAATTTATTTTTTACATATTAAAAAAAATAATTATTGCATTTTTATTCAATTTAAAAATTATACTATCTAAAGACATTCAGTGCAAATATTTTCAAGAAACAATTTTTATAAAATAAATGTTGAAGCTCAACATGGGATATTTGAAAATAATGAACAAAATTTCTAATACATGAATACGATATGATATGGATAATGTTAGATTAAACTTTTAAAAGTTCTAGTTAGGACATACGGAGACAATTGTTCAATACTTATATATAGTTATATTTATATAAACACATTTGGTAACAATTTTAAGAGGACATGTATATCAATGCCAATGTAAAAAGAGGTAATTTACATTGATGCAAAAGGAGAGTGAGGTAGAATTTTTTCTTGAAGTATATATTTTATCGCTGATATACTTTCTAAAATAAATGAAAAACTCAACCAATTTAAAATATGCCGAACACATCATCAGAATTGCCATTTGAATTAAAAAAAAAAAAAGAAAAAAAAAAGAAAAAGAAAGAAAACTATGCACACGCCAATGGCTTTTCGTACACGTTACACATATCGGAAGACCCTGTATATGAGACACAATATATGGTATTTGTTCAATGCAATACAAATGAATTTTTAAATGACTGCAATGATTATATTTGGATTCATTTTGGGAGATTGGATATTATTCTCGCAAAATAAAGAACGAATATCTCTCCCAAAATTTAAATTTTTCTCTTGAAAATTTATTAAAATTTTAATTATTTTCAAATCATTATATCGATCAAAATATCATACATATTCATATCTTCCAATCATTATTATATATAATATAAATATATATATTTTTTCAATTATTATGCCACCAGAAAAGATAACATGTAATCATATAAAATCATGATGTAACATCACTAATCAGACAAAATCTTATATAAAAATATATCTATAACAAAATAAAAATTCTCTCAAAATAAAAGCAAATATTTATTCGGCCTCAAAACATTCTTCAAATCCACTTTTCCCAAAGCCCTTCCGTGGAACAGCAAACACCAAATCAAGCAATACCTTAGTACAAATTAAGTAATAAAAATTAATCTAATTCTAATACCATGAATTAAAAATTACAGCTACTTCAATTTGTCTCACCAGATACAAACGAAATAATCCATTGTTATGATTTATCCATTAGTAAATTCTCATTCAATGTAGTACAAACTTATGTGTTCATGGGCCAAGGAACAAACTCGGATCCAAATAAAGATCCACACAAAACGTCAAATCTCGGATCACATCGTTATAATTGATGAAGTTCTGACAAAATTTAAGATTTCAAATACGAGTTTTAACTTCAAGTTCTTTTAGATACAAATAATCCTTGTATTTTATAAATATATAAACATTTTTATTTTTTCATTTATTACAAATCATTTACATGTTAATCATTTGTTAAAAACAAACAAAAATGGCAAGAAAATGGGGACCAAATTGTGGTCCAAATGATACTTGCAGAAGACCCATATTAAATGCTTGAGAGATAGCATTGTTCCCTATTGTATTTTTCCCGTAACTGAAAATATTTCCTTTATTGGGATCAGAGTATTAAACTCCAACAAGCTCTTGGCCAAACCCAACAAGAAGTTTCATCATTTATATATAAATTCAGTTAGTAGATCATTAATTAATATTCAAAACAAGTAATAAAATAACTAAAAACGTGTTTGCATACTTAATTAATCAATTCTCAATAGCATTACCATTTATTTTGTCAATTTTTCGCATGCATATATCCTATTGTTTTCATGCATATTTTCGTGATAATATTATTCAATTAAGTTATTTATATTCAATATGAAATTTCACTAATTTAAAAAAATTAAGACTTATTAACTAAAGAATTTTTCTATCCATACTCGCTCGTAATGCATCGTGATAATCATAAATTAAATAATAATTTATTATTCTTAAATTCTATACTTATATCATCGAAGCATCCATTTTAATTCGATAAGTCAGCCTCTGCACGTTAATTTTAATTGCATTTTTATTTTTGCATAAAAAATTTAAATAAATATTTCAATATTTTTATTACTGAAAATAAAATAGTTATAATAATAAATGAATAAATATAATATATCTTTTGAGGTTAAAATTACTTGGCAATTGAATAGATGTGCTTTCGCGATATACGTCCCTGACCCATATCCGTACATTCGTACATTTATTTTTTAAAATGTAATTATGATATGCTTGGACAATGTTTCTTGTACGTAATTTAAGGTACATGTGTACGGAGATAATTGCCCCTTAGTTGTAGACATTTAGTTATATTCGAATTTTGAACTAATTTTCATAATTAAGTGATTGTATATCAAATTTGACAATGGCAGCATAAAATGACATTTAATCCGGGTAAGATAAACAAATAAAAAGCTCTCAAGTTGACCCGAGTCGAACCACCTCACCCGACTCCAACAAAAATAGATCTGATATGTTTACTTGAAAAAAGTAATGACTCAAATTATGCTCAGATCAATTGTGTATACAATCTTTAGCTATGAAATATTTTCTACTACTGCCTCAATTTGATTAAACCCTAACTTGAGCCTCGGAGGATTTTACCCTGTGCAACCCTTCAAGGACCTGTAATGTTCTTTTGTGATTTCAAGTAGTCCTACATGATCCTTATCAACCTACCACCTCCAAGTCGCTGCAAAAAATTTGAGTAAATATCATGGCTGAAAGTTAATATTAATATAAATTGGTGAAAAGTCATTTGGTATACATTTATAATGACAATGATAAGTAGTTTTGGAGAGGGGTTGTGGAAAATCTCTCATAACATATAATCGTGGTAGATATTTTCACTTTAACATAGATAACAACATATGATATTTCCACCTTGTTAATTTTGGATCATTAGCTACTGCATCTATAATAGCTATTAATTTTGGGTCACCGCCTACTATCTTCACCACGACTTCTGATTGCCAAAACTAAATTATTTTGTGCGAGTCAACCCCATGATTAATTCAACTCAGGCCTTGTTTGAGGAACCACTTTTGAATTCACACCCAATCTTCTTCTAAGTTCTTGAAAAATATACAAGATTTCACAAAATAGGAACCCCAATAATTAGAGTTTCGATTGTTCTGCAAAAATGTGATTATTTCTCTTAACACATGAAAAAATTTACATTATAAATGTTTTTTTTTTCCTTTTAAGAAGATAATCATGATTGATTCCCAAATTATCCTCTCTAGAAGTCAAATCCACGACATATCTGGTTCAATAAATTATAGACGAGACTTGTTATTCAACAAAAATAGTTGTAGAGTGAGATTTTACAAGGGGTAAAAAAATATAAACATCACTTATGTGAAAATTTATGAAAATATTCAAATATTTAATGGAAATCACATAGATTGCATGAAAATTGTGCTTCCTAACCTACACAAACTTAGGCATATTCTGGTCCCAGCGGTTGTCCTTTATGTCTCAATTTTGGACATTGCCTTAGCTAGCTTACATTTGAATCACCAAAAGTTTTTTTTTTTTTTATTCGAAATTTAGATTATAAAAATTATATATAATGTCACAAGGGCTCTGTATTATAATCAATATATAATAAATTCATTTACCTACATATTAAATCTCTAAAAGAATACAATTATATGATTTTCTTTTATCAACTTAGTTAAACTGATCAAAGAATATATTTGTAATATATTCTTTTTCACCCACTTCTTTCAAGAACCATATATTGATATTATTATCATATACTAATAACTAAATGCAATTTTTTTAAGTCATTAACAAGAAAATACATTGTATTAATTTCCTAGAAAGTACTTAACAACGGAGACATGCATATTTGTATGTTAAAGCTAACTCTTTGCTTGTTTATATTTGGATCTCTCCATTTAAGATTTGCCTAAGTTTTTGAACAGTTGAAACATCAATATCAGCCATTTATTTCCATCAAGCTTTTCACATTGGCATGAACTTTCGCTATATATTTCCTACTTTCATCAACAATTCATACATTCTCATAAATATACCAATGGTGCCATTTATTACATAAAGAAGATTCCAAATATTAAAATCATAGCAAATATGTCATTTGACCAAAATACCCGGACCCTGCTGCGAGATCCTTGCTACAATTTAAGGATTAATGTCTTTTTTAGCCAACCAAACAGGCTAGATCCAACCCGTTACAACTCATCTCTTCTAAACCATCAACTGTAACCACATGGCAAAACCTGGAGGCTCCATTGAGCCTGATTATAAGTACTCTAAGCATAACAAGAGAAATGAATATTTTTTTATGAAATTTATCACTTATAATGTAGGGCGTATTCTCTTAAAGTCCAATTTATTTTCCTGTTAATAGCCCCTACTGATTTAAGCATCAAAAGATGACCTTTTTCACTGGGGTCTCGGTAATCCTAACCATATTATTGATTTTCAAGTTAAAACCCTGATATCTTTCCAGTTATGACATAATTTGTATCTAACTTCGAGCATTTCATATGAATTGACCGAGTGAGACAAGATTTATTGGACGAACAAGGATCGATATATCAACTGAATGAATCACACTATTATCATAGAATACACGAAATTCAATCATCCATTTGCTCATGAGGTGCTTGGTTTTAAATTACTCATAACTTTATGACATGATCATATGTTAAACTTACCTACTTCTTAATGCCAAATCCGTTGCTTGAAATTTTCAAAATATCCGCATGTCGACAAAGATCATAAACATGACTCTTATACAAGCTTAATGAAATTAAATAATGAGAGTTGGAAAGGGAAAAGAAAGTAAATAACCTAACTAAACAAATGGTTAAGAACTTGAATTTATTTGATTAATTAACCTTTTCACCTTATCCTACAAATTCTTATAATACAAAATTTACTAGGTTGTAACAATCTCATTAACAATATCTTCCAAAATAGCATCTCCAATCTCCATCAAAATTTCCTCTTTCTTCTCCTCAAAATCACTACTCCATTCTTCTATGGAATCCAAGAAATCACAGTGCAAAAGATGAACTATATTAGTTTCATCTGCTGAATCTTGGCTCCAAATCCACACATTTTCACAGACAAGTTTCCAAAGTTCATCAGCTCCTAAAATGTTCTTCAAATGTTGTCTCCCTTTGTCCCTTTTCCTATGATTTTCTATAACTTCTCTTACACAATCAATAAGAAGCTTCTTTGTCTGCTTCAAGACCCTCTTATTTATAATGTATTGAGCGTAAGAGTTTGAGCCCACGAGTTCTTGCAGTGTGGTTGAGGATTCTCCTTGTGCTGTCTTGAATTTGTTTTCCCCTGTCAAGAGTTTGTTCCAATATAAGACTTTTTAGTTTCTTTTGAGGGACAATTATGTCAAAACTGCTTGAGGTTTTGTCTAATTACAAAAACATTCTACGTAGTTTTTAAAATTACTGTAACACTCTTTGCTGCTATACAACTGACAAAAGACTAAATGGGGGTAAACTTAACAGAACATGTGTGATATTCCAATTAGACCCTCTAAAAGCCGAACATATTTATTAAAACATTACAAGTAGATAATTCCTATTAATCTAGCATGTTTAAATTCTCAGGGGCCCTAATCGTAACGTTATATGGGCACCGTTAAATTTTCCGTCAGTTGGATTAACGGCAGTAGGTGTTATATGTTTCAATAATGAGGCCAAACGTTAGAGCGTGTTGAGGCAACTAGCCCTTCTTTTAAATGAGATTTTTTGCAAAATTAACCTCTTTTAAATGAAAACTCTTTGGAAAACAAACTTACTATTATTGCCATGAAGTGGTGACCCTTCATCAGATTCTGTTTCTTCAAGAACAGAGACAGGACTAAGCTGCTTATTACTATCTTCCATTGTTCTCCATTTCATCTCTCTGTCTTCTTCATCCTGTTAGCTTCATGAACGTCAATAAATTATGCTTTTTCCACATAAAACTCAATAACATAACAATCATTTTCTTCATAAATGGTCAACAAGGTTCAATTCTACCTCTGTTTCTGATAGAAGATTGCCATTTTCCGCATCACTTTCTGAGCAAGAACTTAGCACAGTTGTCCCGCATGCTGAACAAAATTCTTCCTCATTTGCATCTTCTTCTCCATTATCCGAACAATAACTACCTTTTTTACCTGCATTTCCAGCATTCTTGATTTTCTTCTTATTATGCAATAAGAGCCTGCTAACTGCAGCTTTAACAAGCTGAGAGCAGTTTGTAAAAGCTGCTGATTTTTTCTGAACTTGAGCAGAATTTGAAAAGCTAGAAGCTGCATCAAGATTTGTAGTTCCAGAATAGCCTCTTTCAAGAAGGTAAAGCTTCAAATCAAAGGGTTCTTGCTGCTGCTGGAGAAATTCCGCAAGCAATTTTGGCATGGCTTAAGGGGATGTTCGGAGTTGGAAAATAAGCTATAAGCTGAAGTTGTGGATGAAGAGAATAAATGTAGAGAGCTTTAAAATAAGAGATAAGGAGGTGTTTGTTGCATGTGTAATAAATGAAGAAAGATAAATGGATTTTTGTTTAGTTTGGGAGTGAACAAATAGCAGAAGATTGGAGAATGTATAGCCCGGAGACACGAGGTTGAGGAGATGGGGGTGGAGTCATAGTCATAGACAGATCATAATGTTCTAACTTGTTTGGCCTTTCAATATGACCAACCATCAAAATCTTGAAGATAAACTCTTGTATGAGTTGCTTTTCTAATGCAGCATTGTCTCACTATGCGCATTTATAGTGGCATGTGTGCAGTTGCTGATGCTAGAATCCCATGTCAGTAAAATTTATGAATTGTGATTTTTTTTATATGGTTTTGAATGGTCATCGCTTCTTGAGTTAGCTTCAAGGTGATTTTGGCATAAGATTCATTTTCGATCTGGTATCAAAGACACACTCATCCCTAATATTGGACTATCTAGTGTTGGACCACTTGTTTCTTGTTGCTCCATACTCTAAATGTCCGGCAATGGACGTGTGCAAGGTTTGTTAGAATCTCACATGAGTAAAGTGTATGATATTGGTTTCTTTATATGGTTTTGGACATCCTTCACCTCTTGAGGTAGTTTTTTGGTTAAATTAGACTCAAAATCTATTTTCAATATTAGTATTTTAGAAGTTATCGTCAAGAACTTTTGCTTTTGAAAAAGTTAAAAGTTTAAAAGAAAACTGCTACGAAAGTTGAGAGTGTTTGAAAAAAGTTAAAAGTATTGAAGAAGTTGCATAAAAACAGAAGCATCTGCTTTACTTTTTTAAAGCACTCTAAAATTGCTGAAACTCAGCTAAAAGTTTAAAAGTACTTTTCAAAATTATTGCAAACACACATTAATCGGGTTACAGTTACACGAAACGCTTAAAATGTCCTTTTCTCGGCTTCTGGACCTAACTATTCATATCAAATGATAATTGTTTTCTTAGAGGGATCAATCTTAAGATAAAAGTAACCAGAGATATGAATGAATAAACAAATAATGAAATAAATAGAAGTTGTGGTGCAACATCAGTTTGCTGGATCTATAAACAAGTAAAAGTTGTGCTACAACATCAGTTTGTTCTCAACAAACATTGGCAGAAGAACACGATCTTTTAGTTACAATTGCAATTGTCCCATAATTGTTTTTGTCTTGTACTAAAGTTACCCATTATCCTTATCAAACATAACATGGCCGTGATGGAAATACAGCCAAATTGGAGCTAATCTAAATCTATACTATAATCTATTTTTGCCTTAGATTTCTTATGAGACATTAAGCTTTCCAATTAACCATAACTTAATTGAGGAATACTTATTTAAGACTAAATTAGTTGGGAAGAAAGACAACTAGCATCATGTGCATAGACCTCAAACTTCCTTGTCATGCTTCTTCTACCAATTCTTTATGTATTTTGGGATATTACGGAAAGTAATCAAATGAAAATTACGTATATCGTGTGAAGTTGGTACGGATAAAGAAATTTTAGTTATGTTGATGAGAAAATTAGATATATAACAGTGAATTATATTTGTCATGCGATTAATGTATATTGTTCATCGAGTAACCAATCACAAAATAAGTATTAATTTGTTCCTTGTTTTCACGCCAAAAATTTATTTTGGGATCTATTTGTTTTATATAAGGTTTCATAGATGATATTTTAATCATCTCGGCAGGTCGTTTCTATATTCTTTTCAAAGGATGTTAAGTATCGCAAGGCAAACTTTATTTGAAATCTTTTTACAATTTTATAGTGGATTAATCATCTTTTAATCGTGAAGATAGGCTTTGTCGAACCATATATAAATTCATGGCAATATTGTTTCATGTTTTACACTTTTATTACGTGTTTTTTTCAACGAGTCTGACTAAACCTAATTGAGAATGGAATCTTTTGTATTACCTAGTCATAGATAAGGAATTTGTTCGTGCAAATTAACATGGTGATAGATAGTTGATTTTGTTATTAGTTTATTTGATATTGGACAAATTGGCTACCTTAATTTGCTACAATAAACTTAAATTATGCTGATAGAGAAACAAGAAGAGTAGGGGATTAAAGCAGCTGTGGCTACCCAACATTTGACTTGGAAATGGTAACCACCAATATCAGGCATATTTGCTCAATTATTGGTAGCCCATAGGTTGTTTGTCTAGCAGGTCTATATTCAAATATCTTCATTTCAATAAATAAACATTTGCTGGACAATTTGTCAAAAAAATTTACTATTATTTTATTTTATATTAATATCTGAGACAATCGTAGAAGCATAATTGCAGTTGGATTTAGGATTTGGTGAAGTGATTGAAGAAACAAAAAGAAAGAAGATAAATAAAATGAAAAAATTCAATTTGCTCCTCATTTTTCTTCAATGAAATGATATGTATAAAATCCGCTGATATCACCTTTAACTCTATATATAGATAAGTTTTTACCTTGTGCATAACTCTAAAAATGAAATAAAGGAAAAAATCCTTTTTCCTCGAAGCTTCTTCATTCTCTGAAAAACTTGACAAACAAAACTGAAGGTTGTCTTTCCTACAAAGTTCCCAAAACTTACTAAAGGCAACTACATGTTGTCTAAGGTTGTATTGACAGATCTTCACCACCTAAAAATAAAATTTAAAGCAAAAGTTTGCAAAATATATGTTTATTTTAGAAAATTTAAATGAAAGTACTCCATATTCAAATTTCTACCACATGAAGAACGATCCACACAACTCTGGAAATTGGGTTAATTACGTAAACCTCCCCGATTTGGCATAATTATCGAAATACCTCCCTTGATAATTATTGTTACCCAATTACACTACCTAAACTTATATATAATTACAATTACACCCTCTTGTCTAGGAATCTGCTTGTAATATATCAAAATTCTAAAAGGGTATAATTATAATTATCTATTAACTAAATTAATAATAAAAGGTGTAATAATAATCATCAAACATCAGGATATGTTTTGGAAATTATGTCAAATATCAGAAAGTGTTGAGGTAATTATCCCTTGAAAATTTGAGGCCAAATTAAGAGATGGACAAATTTGTACGACAATACCTGAGCAGGTAAAAATGATGATGAATGAGAAGTTAAGACAGGCCATATTATTATTATAGGGATGATATAACAGGACAGCGCCACAGCCCATGCCACAGATGTGGTCCATTCATCAAAACTGGTCTGCTTATATTGCCGTAACACCCGGATATATCTGCCATTTCTCAGACATCATAAGAAAGATAACCCATGAAAGTTACTTCACAGCGACAAGATTGTGGATAGGGACGAACGGAACCAGACCGAAAAGTCTTCGAGTTAGAAAAGTTCAAAATCAAGCTTGACTCGTACAGCTTTCGAGCCGAGCTCGAGTAAAGTAATTTCTACTTGTAACCTCACGAACCCATTTTTTAAGGACTTATTAGTATAATTAAATGTAATTAATTAAAACATTTATAAAATAATTAAGCTTTTCAAGCTTGAAGTTGAGTTCGAACTTACACTCTATCAAAAAAAAATAAATCGAGGTCAAGCTTGAACTCGAGCAATAGCATGAACATAAATATGAAGCAAACAAACAAAACTGAGCCAAACCAAGTTCAAAAACTATTTTCCTCAACTCAGCAGGCACAGTTTACTTCATCCGAGCTCAAGCTCAAGTCCTAAAAAATGGTCAAAACTCGGCTCCTTTGCATCTTTAGTTGTGGAAAGCTAGAGCTAGTGGTGTTAAAGCTTTGCAACTATTACAAATAGCTTATGTGGTGTTTCTTTCTCCTGTTTTATTTATTAGTTCATAACAAATAATCCAAAGTAGTAATTAACAAAGTATCCATCTATATGCTAAGACTGAAACTCAAATACAGCATAAAGGAAAGAAGGATTAGTCAGTCTTTGCAGATCTATGGAGAGGATATAAGACATGGCCTACGTGACAAGAACATAAAACTTGATGAATAGTATAATTTTCGCCAAGAAACTGCAGCAAGCAATGAAAGAACAAATTTGAAAAGTGTTTCACTCTTATAAACTGATAATCAGACTTAGAGCAAATAAGCATTTGCGTATTCCCTACATCAGTTCAATGATTTTACATAATGGTAATTAATAAACATTCCCAGTCTTTCAGCAGATAATCGTAAATGCCTCTCCAGTTAAGTTAAAGACAACCAGAGAAAAAATAATAATAATAATAATAATAAAATAAGTAGTGTTTTAAGGACCAGGGAAATTGTTAGAAGCACCATAAACAAAGAACATGACTGGAATTAAAGGAGGCAGCAGTTCTTACTTTTTCAAGATCCATAAGATTTGGATAATGAAGTTGGATGCTGTGCCTTCATGTTCTCAAGTATAGATTTGAAGTCACTGTGGAAAGACGTTATTGACCTCTGTCGACATGCAAATGCCATACTAAATTGTATGATCTCTTCTTCAAGTTTTTTCCTCCTCCTTATTTCAGTATTCAGATCCTTTATAGCTTTTTCCTTTTGGCCTGTAATTTGTTCAAGCATTTGAGACGAACTGGAGATTCTTTGAAGCACGGCATCTCTATCTTCTTTTAGAAGTTGAAACTCCCTTTCCAAGCTATGATATTTCCCCTCAGAAAGCTTAAGAAGCTGATGATTAACTTCCAACTCTTTCTCCAAGTCATGGTACTTCTGTTTGATAATTTCGACTTCATTTTCCAGTGTCTGCTTCCAACAAGCAATTTGTCCTCCCAAAGTGCCCTTCACATTAAACAACTGATTTTAAAATGATGGACAGATTTTCAACTCTGCAGATGTGTAGCTAATAACAAGTAGTGGAAAGGACTTCTTGTCATCAATTTGGATAAGTATAAGATCGTGACTGTTCGTATACAAGATCCAGTTATCTAGCAACATAAAATAGTAGGGGAAATACCAGAAATATAACAATGTTTAAGCAGAAAACATTAAGGGCTAAAATAGATTCCTAAGAATCTTATTATCCATGATTGATGCAAAAGCAGAACTTCAGGCATAAGAATTAGACTGTTTTGCTCCTCTCACTTAATATAATTTTATTTCCCATTTAGTTTAACCTAAAGCTAACCTCTTATACATGTAATTTATTCAATTATTGGTTACATATATTACGTATTCCAATTTGTACCACGTTTTCTTTGAAACTTACCATCACATCATAACTTTACACAACTTATTACTACAGTGATTTTAGTTGGTTTCAAATTTAGTGCACCCCAACACTTATTTTAATGGTTTTCAAATTTAAGGAACACGCAGATCACTGATCTTCCATGGACTTCGAAGAATTTGAAAAATAAGCAGAGGCACAGACTAATGGATTACCCAGTGTTGAGAATAACTGGCTAAGTGGTAGAAAATTCATAACACTTCACAAATTTTTACCAAGTAATCAAGCAAGCAAAAAACAGAGATTAACCATCATGAAAGAAGTCAGGAAAAACCTGAGATCATGATCCTGAAGTAGGAGATATAGAATCCAATTGTCACGATGGAGAAAAATAACAAAATTGGCATGTGAGATCTTGACATATGTGACCAGGCAGCTACCTTAGTATTGCAGCTGTAAGCAGAATCCTCCTTGCGCTCAACCTTTGGAGTTGATGCATCTGACAATACCAAGGAAGAAATTGCCCCACTCAGCTTTTGATGGAGCATGTTGCACTGGTCCCGAATAGAATAATTGGGGGATGGTCTATTGCCATCCATAGCCATCAGCAGATAAGACTCCAAAGTTGAGAACAGGGAGGTTCCAACTTCACTTGTAGTAGATAATATTTCAGCAGTTGCAGATTTCTCATTAGCTATAAAGTTCTGCTCAGGGAAATGATCACAGAGATATTACTGTTAATAGAGACTCTCCCCACGGTAAAATTTATGATAGTTAAAACAAGATGAATGAACCACCTGTAAAATAGAAAAAACATCCCTGTACAAGTCTTTGCAATTTGTCAGAGTCTCATGCAGGTTTCGAGGAATTTCTCGAATTAAAGATATCTCTTCTTGGAGTAAAGATATCTCTCCTGCTAATTGTTTATTGAATGACACTTGCTCAGCATACTTCCTCTACAAAACAAACATTGAGCATAAGGTTAATAATAGTGTTCCATAGAGTCATGTAATCAACTTTGTAAAAACTCAGCTGAAAAGTGGATTATGGCAGCCCTTTGCCACAGAATTATGACATATTATATCGGCAGCAGCTAACCTTGAATTCATCTCTTTCCTCTGTAATAAGTTTTAGCTGTCTGTGAAGGTTTTGTATCTCTTGACTGTTATTCTCCATTGAGCAGTCCTGTGATGGGTATCAAGTTTAACCAGCTCATGTAGCAAATTCCAAAATTCAATAATTACTGATCAAAGTAAATGGAAGCAATTATTTAATTTGTTACAATTAGATCAAAATGGAATCCGTTTATGACAAATGGGCTCTTAAACAATATTCACATAACTCCCTTCATAAGATCACATTTCAGGGTAAAAATTCGAGCAGAAACTAATGGCAAAAGATTGAGTTGCACATTACCTCACTAAATGGGAATGATTGGACTTTCCTTGCAGGAGTCATATGGAGTGAATCAAGGTCAGGTATGTAACCCTTGTTCATTTTCATCCATGTGTCTTCATCAGCAAAATCACCAAAGGTATCTGGAAGTGGGCTACACTCTGGCTGCGCTACATACTGTGATCGCTTGGCAACAAATACATTGGGAACTGCTTTGAAACAGGGGGTACTAAAAGCATCTTCTTGCCGCGTGCTGTGACTATTCGTACTTCCATCTAGGAGGCGATCTTTGACACCATCCTACCAACCAGCATTAAGCAAAAATTTTAGTTAACCAGATGAATATAACGACTGACAAGATGGAACATAAGAAGTAAATTAAACAGAGAAACTGAAGTTGTTAATATGGATTCTAAGGTCTAATTTTATGGTTCATGAGTCCCATTGCTAAAGAGGACATCAAATCCTTTCCGTTTACAATAAGCATAATAGCTTTGATGTTTTACAGGAAAACCTGGTTCAATAGTTTTTCACTACATTTATGCTGATCGCCTCTTTCCATTACAGATCTAGTAGAAGGCAATTTTGAAGTGACAACAATTCTTAAAGCAGGTATTTATAACTTCTAAGTAGAAATCCCACAAGAAACATCCCTATATAAAAGAAAAATCAAAAAAAAAAAAAAGAAAAAAGAAAAGAAAAAGGACACTTCCATTTTCCCTTAAAGAACATGGAAATGTAACATATAAATAAATTGGTACAATTGCAATTCAAGACTTGAGCTGATTCAAAAAGATCATAATGATAATTCTTATGACCCATCTGTCTTGTTATGCCTCAAACTTGGGCATCAGCCTTATAAAACTAGGCCGCTATAAGAACGGCACAAGGTCTGTCAGGGCAAACAATAGAGAAAAATAATTGATAAATTCAAAAAATTAAAATAAAAATAAAAAACATATACTTGAGAACATGAGTTTGAGGGCATTGTAACCTTTACATTGGAAGAGCTTCTATCCGAATCTGACAATGTGACCAGATTGCTAAGATTGTTGATTTTCATTTGTTGCTCCTTAATGCATTGCTCACGCTCTTTTTGTGATCTCCTCTCCTCTTCTAGTTCTGCAGCGAGCTTCTCCCGCTCCAATTCGTACTGATGATAGGATAAAGAATTATAAAGCGCTAGACGATATCAAATACTTGGTCTGACTAAGAAAGGCAAAAAAGTTACCTTGAGCATGTCATTCCTCAGTTTCAAAATCTCTCGCTCCAACACTTCTTCACGAGATCCCTGAGGACATAGTTTTAGTGAGTTAAGTTAGCTCTTTGCCTGATTAGCCTGGCATAAAACATCCTGGTACCTGAAGTTTTCTCTGTAATTCCTCTATTTCTAGTTTTTGTCTCTTTAATAAGGCAGCATCTGTCAATATCTGAAAAACATAAGAGCAGCTCAACCATGAGATCCAAATAAAGGATCTGGAATCAACTCAAGTTATATGCTCTTAATGATGCTGTCATACTTGAAAAGGAGAGAAAAATATTGTTTTCCTCAAAAAATGTACTTTTTGTTAAAGAATCCAAAAAAAATGATTACCCCTCAGGCATGTAGTGCAAAGCAAAGATCAAAATATATATAAATGATAAGTCTAAAGAAAACGAGAAATCTCCAGTTTGATGAAATTGATAAGCAACAACATTCGTAATGAGAGCAACATGTAAATCTCATTTGCATCTTTCCTGCTTGTAGAAGCAAACATATGTAACTAACTTCTAGGCATCCCTCTTGATCATTTTTATAAAGAAAAAAAAAACACACACACACACACACACACACACACACAGAAAGCGAGAGAATGTGTGTGTGTGCGTGTGTGTGTGTGTGAGAGAGAGAGAGAAGAGGAGTAGTTTGCGAATTTTTATCTGATGTGTGTGTGCGTCCTCACACCAAAATTGTGGAGTTCTAACTGGTGTTCTTCCAGAGAATTAAATTATAAACAATTTAAGCCTTGTCGGAATGCAGACATTTTAATGCAGTAAAGAACAATTTACATTTTTTTCAAAATTGTTACATCCAGGCTGTCATTATACACGCGTCAATCACACTTAAGAAAGTAAGTACACATATAAACTACTCAAGAATGTTATCATAAATGAAAAAAACCTGAGTAAGCCAAAGTCAAATTAGCAATTTGCAGTCATTAATATAAGCCTAGCTTATTGACTCTTCACATCCCACATGTCAAGTAAGAAAGAACTAATATACAAACTAGTAATATAATCAACTTTCTTGAACAATCTTTACCGACCTCATTCACTTGAACACAGTTGGTAATCCGCTTTGCTCTGCTAGCAAACTGAAGTGTCCCTTTTGTTTCCTCAATGTGAATCTGCATGCATCAGTGATGATCTACATGAAATATGATATTTAAGTTTATCTAACCGCAGGATCAGAGAAATAGCAGTTACATACTTCTTCTGGTGCCAGAGTGCAAATTATAGAAGTTTTTGCATTTCCACCTAGTGCAGGTTGAAGAATCCGAGTAAGCTTACTGTCACGATAAGGAATGTGACCCCTGCATGTGGAATTTGATTAGTTAGCATACATAAATCACTGTTTTTCACACAGTTAGACATTTGAAATTACCTTTGCTTTCCACCCTCACTCAGTTTGTTAATCACATTACCAAGAATCAGTAAGCTCTTGTTAATGTGCTTTCCTTCCTTCAAACGAACTCCACCAGCTCCAGTTTTAGCTACCCTCTCAGAGCCAGCTAAATCAACTAAGTTCTAGTTCCAAGAAAACAGACCAGCAATAAAAGAAAAACCGAAAAGATAAGGTACGATTCTGTTTGGTAAGAAAGAAAATGCGAAATAACTGAATCTGGGTTCGATTCTGTTGAAAAGATTTATCATATGAGTTCACTGCCGCAAATTATACCATAAAAGAAAATTACAACATATACATTCGTTCAAGTCTCTAAAGGAAATTAAAATTTGAGAAATATTTCTCTTTGTTTAAACCAGTATCCTCTTTGGTTCTCTTAACTGAAGCGTAAAGTTCAAGTTAGATTTAGAGTAGAAGAAAACCACTAAATTGACAGGGTTACAGTCCAAATGAAATGACTACAAACCAGGACAGAGACACGAATGGCATCATCTGAACTTGAACAACTACTTGAATTGCTATCCTTTCCTTTGCTTTCAATCACCTGGATCGTGAAGAATGATTACAATTAATAAAAAACACGTGATGAACAAAGAGCCTCTGAAAATAAAAGAACTTACCATTCTAAAAATAGTGTGTGATCTACTACTGCGAGCATTCATGTTAGTGTCACCAAAATGCCTATTAGCTGCATGATAGCAAATTTGTGTAAGTATTTGATAAAATAACCATAGGAAAAACTGATGAGTGCATGCCATTTTCAAATGTATTCTGATCCTAGGTCAAACCTTCTCCAAGCTGGATAAGATTAAGCACTTGGTCAGCACTGTTCACGATTTCCTCCCTCAGCCCTGCAACATATATTCCACGCTGAAGAGCAAAAAGAATCAATAATTCCACACATTAGAGCAAATTTTCCATGCTATAGACAATTTAACCAAAACCTACCTCCAAACTCTCATGAATTTGAAGTTTTTGATTCTCCACAGCGAAAAGATCATTAATGTCTTCATTGTAAATTTCCATGTAGGAAACTCGAATTAAAAATTCCCTATCAGATTTCTAAAACACAAATATCAAATAAATTTCACCATCAGATTCTATTGCATATACTACTATGATTAACAAATTTCAACTTTCGCAAAGAAATGTTCATGTTACCTTCTGAATATCTGCAAAAATGTCTTTGACAGCTCTCTGGATAATCCCAGGATCCTTTTGTGAACCATTCATGGTATAAGTTTTTCCACTACTCGTCTGCCCATATGCAAATGCAGTTCCTGCATTGTGATTACTTGTTTATATTTGTAAAAAAATGTTTGGCTACTAAATAAAACAGAATGCTTAACAAAGATGCCATAGAAGTTCTATCAAGTATATCAGGAGACAGTTTTTGCTCAAAACAGAGAAGAAAAACACAAGCAGCCCTGTAAATAAACCATTGCTAGAATGACTCAACAACGACAAAAGCATCCTAAAAGCAAATTGAGAAAGTCCTAATATCACAGGGACACCACCCTAAAAGGAAAGGAAAAAATTTGTTACTTGTTAGTTCTTAGTGGTTCATCCTTGGTAGTTTCAATATTAATATTCCTTTAAACTTCATGTGAAACAGTGAAAGAGGAGGCCATCAATTTCCGGCATTCTTCAAAATATAACGGGTCATGCATGTTACTGCCAAAATCTCCACGTATTAAGACCATGTCCAAACTCTTAGCTTTGTCTCTGATCCTAATCAATTCCCTCTAAGATAAATTTTCTTTAGAATTATTCTACCTTGGGCTTAGTTAACATGAATTTCCTGTTTTAGTATAATAGCTAACAAGTTCCTTATTTGGGAATGCATAATTCTTTAGCATTTTTTGCTTAAAATAAACCAACAGAGCACAGAAAGAGCGCGGGCGCGTGTGTGCGTGTGTGTGTCTGTGTCTGTGTCTGTGTCTGTGTCTGTGTCTGTGTGTGTGTGTGTGTGAGAGAGAGAGAGAGAGAATCTTAAACATTGAAACCCACCGTTAAACCCCTCCACTGCAGCACTAATAATGTCCTTCGTCAGAAGCTCATAAACCCTAGCATTACTGCATTCCTGATCGAATACATGATCTGCAAAAAAGCTTGACAAATTCAAATCAAAGCAACACATATTTTTGAACTCATATAATCACAGAACTTCGATTTAGCTCACCAAATGCAAAGGAAACCCCAGAGATCGGAGTGCCGTGAGATCTATGGAGCGAAATACGATTACTTTCGACTTTCCACTGAAACCCATTAACCGATTCTTCGTTAACAGACGGTCTCACCCTCACTGCCACACAAATCTTCTCCATTTTCACGCACTCAACACACTAACTACGCTTTTTCTTGTTCTTGTTTCTTTCTTCGGATCAGATTTCAAAACAAATGGGTGGGTCAGCCAACGGGCGGCATTCTGTATGTTGCTGGATTGAAATTTGAAAAAGGTGAGATTACGGAATTGCCCTTGCAAGTTGGGCCTCTAAGCTTGGGTTAGATTAGGAATCCAGTGGGCCCAACAGATTGACCCCAGACTAATTCCAGGTACTTACATATTGGGCAAGGTAGATGACTAGACACTAGAGGTTGCTTTTGATAAATGTATTTTTCTTTTTTTCCCATTCTTTTTTGGATTGACCATAAAGCTGAAAAGATTAAGCCTTTTCTACATGGAGTTCAAATTTATAAGTACATAGGTATTCTCTCAAGTTTATTGTAAATACAGATACACCTTATTGTGTTATAATAAGTATATCCATATTGATCACATCATTATAAACAAATACGAATAGTTAGAGTTTGTGATGAGATGAAAATTATGGTATTAAGGAAAGGGGAGAAAAATAAAATATGAAATATAAATTGTCTTCTTTACTCGTGCGTGAACTGTTTTCTCATCCCATGATTTTGCTAATTACTATATTGTAACTATTGAGGTTTTTTCTTGCAATAGTTATTCTACCTGCATAGTGGTGGCTCCTCCAATAAGATAGTGTTATTAAACGCACATTTAAGCAGTAAAAAGAAAATACCCCCCCTCTTTTAACTGGCTCTTGTCCTAATTGTATGCAAAAGCTCACAGAGCCAAAGTGTCGACTGTGACTCCTGTAGGAGCGTTATCCCTTAACCAAAGGCCGTCCGTGTTAAGTTCTAACCCTAAATTCGGGATGAATTCGAGACTTCGGACTACTCAAATAAGTCTACGGGCAATCCCTTGCGCATTATAATTTAATAATAATAATTTAAAAAAAGAAAACCATGATAAAAGTTGTATCCAAAAGCAGGCTGAAAATGTAGATAAAATTCAAGCTCCAGAATAAGAATAAACGTTGTGCCAATCTTATAGGACAAGAAAGTAGATGCTAGATTTAATTCAAGAAAAATAAATAAATAAATAAATAAAAGGCATCTTCTAACTGGAAATTAGAACAATATTCGGCCTAGACACTGAAAAATTACACTATTTCAGACTCATATTAAAACGTTGCACTAGAAGTACTAAGATAAAGATATTTTACAACCCAGCTCCAACATTTCTCTCTCCGTGAATTCCATTTCCTTTGAAAATACACTTGATTACTACAGGTCCACCGGGGGGCCTCCCTGCATTTCATACGGAGACAAAAGGTAGTGTCATCTCTACTCCCGCGAGATCTGGTATAAGAATTCACTGTCTTAATTTAAAGCCAATTCTGCCTTCGAGAAGAACCAAATACTCGCTGAGTGCAATAGCTTTTAGGGATAATTAATAAGATTCGGCATAATCACCAAAACACCCTCTGAGGTCTGGCATAGTTATTATCAGACCTCCTAGTTACTACCAGACCTCTTGATGTTAGTTCAGCTGACATAATTACAATTACACTCCCTGAATTGATGCATAATTACAATTATACCCCCCTTTCCCAAGGGGTCTACTCATAATAATAATTGTAATTATCCATCAACTAAACTAACAAAATGGGATGTAATAGTAATTTTCCAACAGTTTTGGTAATTATGTCAAACTTCCCGGAAGGGCAGGGGGTGTTTGAGGTGATTATCCCATAGTTTTTGGCTAAAGAATGACAAACATAAGCATTACCTTGAATAGAAGATCATAAGCAATGTTTTCCCATGGCAATGAGATGGACATTAAGCAGCACTTGAGGGGCAGCATCTCTTCGTCCGAATGTCGAGTGGAGGAAGCTGCCGCATAAGCATGCTTTGCCGCTGTTTGTGCCACGGATGCTGCCGTGCGGACAATAGTTCCAAGTCCAAGTCCTCTTTTGGAGATTTGAATTGGTGAATGGGGACCTACTTCCGTCTTGCTTTGATCTATGAATATACACGAAGGTTTAATAAGCTTAATTTGTTGCCAAGTGATTAGAATACAAGAGAGAAATTTATTGGATGCCTAATGGTGTAGCTCAATTCAACTCAAGAAAGTAGTTGAGGTACGAACAAAGCTCCAACAAAAGCAGAAAGTCAAAACCAGAGATGAGTTAGTGCAGACAAAACTTCAGAACAAGTTAAAGATATGTGACACTGTTTTTCGACTTACCTAGAACACCAGAGACAGCTACCTCAACTTCTCCACGGCCTCCAGGACCTTTCATGTAAATTCTGTCAGTCTTCCCAGAAGAATGACCAAGAGACAGAAGGCTTCCGAAACCAGTCCTGCCAGCTGGAAAATTGAAAGAAAGAAAGATCATAATCAGCAGATTAAAAGACATCTTTCTGTTTCTAATAAAAATGAATACTATAATATATGGCAATATGCATGTCAGCATTTTGTCCTTGCATGTCAAGAAGAAAATAAATAATCTATACTCTATTGTCAAAGACTCCCTATTTCATGCGTGCAGACATGGAATTCTGGTCTTAAAACTGGAGGAATATGCATGAGCAACATACTAACCAATGAAATAAAGTAAGGAATATATTTAACAATATTCAAAGGCTACTTTCTCCATAAAGTTGCTGAAGCATATGTGTTGACCATACTGAGCTACACAAAATTCTAATTGCTTGCTTGAAAGCCTAGATAAAGCCAACTTCGATATGTTTAGTCCTTTTATGAAGGAAAAACGGCTAGCAATATTGATAGCTGCAAGATTCTCACAAGAACATAGGCAAGTTGAAAGTGAAACCCATTTCCACAATAAATGGCAAGGGCCACAGCATTGGGGCGGCATCATTGCCATGCACTCAATTTCTACATTGGACCTAACCACCATAGTTTGTTAATGCGTGGAGTCACAAGATTTCCCCAACATAGATGCAATACTCATAAGTAGATTTTCTGTCATTTTCAGAGCCTGCTATTTTCAAGGTCCATGCTTCTTGAATGCCAAACCGATGGGGAAAAGCATTATTATATTCCAGTATCCTGACAGCTTCCCAATGAATAGGTTGTTGCCCTAAACTGACTAATTCACTCCAGCAAAAGAGAAGTGATGTCTATTTATACTTAAATATATCTGCTTTTCTACAATTCGTTCGTACTTTGCCTTTTCCTCCAAATAATCACCATCACTGTCCCAAAATGCAATATTCATTGTTTAATGTCCCTAGGTTTTTACATAGCATGCCAATATAGCTTGCAATGTACTGTTGAAAGGACCAGCCTTCAGGCCTGAACTCATAAGATCCCAAGTTCAAGTTCAACTGAAATTTATCATCAAATCATGTCTTGATCCATAATTCTGTTGACAGGAACATGTATTAAATCTCTGCTAGGCAAACAAATGGCCAAAACTGAAGAGAGCAGAAATAAGTTCATATTCAATGCAAAAGCTCGAAGTATCAGTAAAATCAAAGTAAATTACCATCATACGCTTCACGGACCATTTGATAGCTGATAAAGCCTGAGAAAAGGGTAATCTGCAAACAAGGTTTGCAGTAAGTAGGATGAGGCTGTGATTGGTAAAACTGGTATTGAGATTCTCCAACACTACCTTAGAGTTCTTTGTCTTGCCAGCACTAGCAACATTCTCTGAAGCAGAAACATCTGAACCGGTAGGTTGCTCTGTTTTTCCTTCACATGGAAAGGCTGCCCCACTGTGAGCATTTAGCAGTACACAATAGCAGTGGTCTGTATCAGTCAAGACCTGTGAAATCAAGATTTTAGATATGATAGATTATGGAATGCAAGTTGAATTACTCCGACAATGAAAGCTCACAGAGAACCTTTTATAAGGTCTTGCAAAAGTTTCCCGAGTGATGGAAAAAACCAAAGAATATACATCAAAAGCCTATATAAACTGCCAATCTTCTTTCGATCCAATTGCAAAGATCAACTAGCCATTGGAAATTAATGTAGCTACAGATTGACAATGAAAAGCACAAAGGCAGCACAAAAACCCTTCATAACCAAGTTTCAGAAACCAATAACTTAAAACATCGTGACATCAACCCACCCTCCCCCTGACCTAGCCACAGAGCTCTAGATGGATACATAGACCCTAAATGGCCCGACAAGGAAAAAGCTTCCATCCAATATCACTTCCAGATGCCCAGGAGCTCATATCTTAAAAACAAGTGAGGGGCTATGAGTAGTAATGACCCACTCTCTCGCAAGGCAGTTAAACAAAACAGAGAGGTTAAAACAGGTGAGCAGTGTCAGAATGATCTTATCATGGACAGTATAAGTTCCCCATAAACCTTTGGTTCCTCTGTTCATTGAAGTTTTTTCCTCCTCAAACTGCATGATTAAAGACACATCATATTTGTAATGGTTTCATGGTGCACTTAGGTAGACACTTAAAACTAGAGAATGTATCAAATAAGTACGGCATGCGCAGCAGAAGAGATGATTGTGATAAAAACAACTTTCAAGTCCACCTATCAAACTGTTCTAAGCATCAGAAATTTCCTTACAAACTTAAGATCCAAAATGTAGCAATATCATGCAGTTTTATTGACCAAACACATTTAATGACAGTAGACATCATAAACATGCACCTTACCACAGCATCAAAAGTGGAATCAAAGTCATCTACTGCAAAACAGATATCTGGATAGGCAGGTGTAGTTTCTACTTCCTGAACCCACATGTAAGAGAGTAACTATCATGAGCAAAAGAAATATATAAATAAGAGCTAGGGAGTGTACTTGGCATGAGAAAAACCTGCCTTTCTTGAATCCAAATGAAAATTAACACGACTTGGAGATGCATATACGGTCTTCACAACCTGTGAAATAGGATACGGTCAAGTTTAAGTTTCCTCGGGTCTTATGAGACAAAAGAATATTATAAAACAAAAAAATAAAATAAAATAAAATAAAAAATAAAAAATAATAATATAGATCTTTCCCGAAGTCAAATAAATTGTGTTGAAACTAACATATGTTGAAATGTGAACCAAAATAACACATCCATAAATGTCACCAAACGAGGAGACCTATTTTCTTTGAGAAAAGAAACAAAAATGGACAAAAGGAAAAGGAAGTGGAGTCTAGACCGCAATAAACAAATATACTACCTTAAAAAAGGGTTGACTAAGAGCAAGCAGGGAAAGAATATCATAGAGCTAGTATATATAAAATATTTTGAAAAAGTTAACATTTTGACTCCAGCAAATCTAAAATCACTGTTACTTAGTTTAGCTTGCAAGAGCAGATAAATGGAGTCAGTATATCAGTAACTGCAAAGACATATCAAAACACTTCCTCCCTCCCTTCTTGTATGATATCAAAATCCTCCTGCCCCTCCCTTTCAAGGACATCTGGACCTCTTGGAGTTTCTAACTAGAATTAAGGGGAAGCCCCTCCACGCAGATTATGCCTTTTGAATATTAGAGCAACTTGGATAACAAATCCCAAAAACTGCTTAAATGATAACAAAACATCTTTCCAGTGGAAAGTCCAAAATTTTATAAGGCCAAATACTCTCCATTAATGAAGATCACACCCATTTGAGAGAAAAGGCACAAGGATTCCAAAACCAAAAACTGTGTGTATCCCCAAGAACTGCAGATACCTTATAGATAGGAGATAAGGGTTGGCCTTTGCCCGATTGATATTGTCCAAGGACCTCATGACTGGAAGGAAAATGATTGTGAATTTAGTTTTAAAACATAAAGAGCAAAAGTTAATAATATCTAGTAAATAAACTAAAAAAACACCCAAATATATGGTTCCTTGAGAACTAGGCATGACCACGGTACATAAATGTAAGTGTAACCTGTTGCAAGCTAAAGATAGAAGAATGTTTACCTGGTAGAGATAGAAACAAAGAAGAAAACTGATGCAAGGAAGATCTACAACATTTTTCATTAAACACTGGATGGCCCAATCTGCAGCATACACTTAGAAATTGGATAGAGATTATATATCTCCTCTATTTCATAAAAAATAGCCCATCCCATCCAATATATGCTAAGCACTGCGAACCCCCACTCGTAACACAGAAGGATTGCTCTCTCCAATATCAGTTTTGGTTTTACTATAAACTTTTCACCAATAATGCACTAGATATTGTTCTGCAACATTAGCTTCCAAATTTGAAATGCGTGCGCAGAGGCCCCCCTGTACGAAGATCGAACT
>JACFYI010003839.1:27121-39256 GCA_014898755.1 Handroanthus guayacan
CATGTTATAAAGGAAAATATATTTTATTTCATCTTTAACAATTCTGTAATTTTAGGAAGATAACTTTGTTGATAGATAATATGATAGCCATTTAAAAATCAGATCTGAAAATCAGCAATATTTTGCCCCTAAGTCCAACAGCGTCCAACCAACATAGCCAAATGACTATCACAGAGGCCAACACCAACTTAAGAGGAAAGCCAATATTGTCTCAAATACAAACATGCAAGACAAATCTGATCAAGGTTATTATGCAAAAGCTTTTGGAGATCATGACAAGATAAGACTTACCTGCAAATTGCTACAGTCACGCTGAAGGAGGTATGAGCAATTAAATTCAGATAAAAAGAGCGCCTCCAATCTATGTTTATTGAGTTCTCACCAACCAAGTCATCTAGCTGCTAGACAAAAGAAAATGAGTTTCATCTAGTTGAAAATAAGCACCATCACGCCATGCAATGTAAAATTCAATTATATAAAATGAAAGCAGCAGGTGGAAGTGTCAAACTTTTGGTGTAGAACATGCATTCATGTTACCCTTACATCGATGCAAGGGGAAAAGATGAAGTATAATGCATAGTAGAAACTTGGGCCAAGTAGAACTTCATATTTTTTTGGCTCGGATTCTTCAAAAGAGAGGATAAAAACTACAACTTTCACCAGTTATGTTGGGAGATAGAAATAGACAAGAATACTTGAAATGCAGTTGTATGAATAACTGTGATAGGGCACCACCAAGTCACTAAGCAATATCACAATGCATTAACAGAAGAGAGTGATATCGAATAGCAAGACCATTTATGGCAATGCAATTCTTGTGCTTGAGTGACAACACTGTTCCTCAAATTAAATACCACTGCCATAAGTTCATGATATTCTTTATATGTTACAATAAATAAAAGCATATTCATGTAAGTTCATGGTATTCCTTATATGTTACTACAAATAAAACCATATCCACGTATGTTTAAGTAAGATTAGTACATAGGTGGGTTGAATTATTTTATTATTGACAAGATTTACCATTCAATTGTTCGGAACAAGAACACTATTACATAATCATAAGACTTCCATTATGATAATCTAGCATGTTCCTTTTAAATGTATGCATGAAATATAAATCTAAAACAGTAATCTTGACTTTGAATAGATTGAACCACCATCAACATTGTTGATTGTTCCTTCGAATGTTAAAATGATGAACAGTCTGTGATCCTTGGTGCAATTGCACAAAATCAAAGAAAAAATTTAATGCATTAACTGCTTCCAGATTACCAAGACGATATTGAGAATTACCCCCACAGGAAAAATGAAGAAATTGAAAAGATAAGTCTTTACCAGATAACTAAGAGCTTCGTCCAAACACAGGGATTATTAAGCAACTGATACAAAGTATTTTATTGTCCTTTTACCTTAGGTGCCCACCTGCGTACAAAATAAGGAGAGTTTTCTTCCATATTTTCACTATGTCTCTGTGCCTGCAAATTCTTCATGAGTAAATGCACTACATCAAATTCCATTACCATCCAAAGGATTAACTACAGAAGAAAAGAGGATACCATTTTTCTAACAAAGAATATGAGATCATCATCCTCACGTCCCCTTGACTCCCTACTGCGAACAAAATACAAGTCAATGATATCATGCCAGAAGCCAGGATCCATTTCCACATCATCAGCCTCGTTCTCATCCAATATGGTTTGCCCTATCGACTTTGAGTGCTTCCTAACCATGCTCAACAACTCATGCCTGCAATTTTCTCCATTTCCGTAATATTATTAGAAAACTCAGTCTCATAAGATTGCTCACATAACATACTTCACAAATGCTGTAGAACATCTTCCTCGAAAGTATCGATAAATTTTGTTCTAGCGGATTTACATTGCTAACCTCAACACAGATGCAATACGGATAAAATTTCCAATAGCCAGTAACCAAAGCTTTCATTTTCTTGAGTTCTTAACATAGGAATTAAACAATAAACTTCAAAGTTTAATTGATAACAAAAGAACTAAAAAGAATTAATAATCACAATGAAGCTACTCAAATTAGCGAAGGAATTCTCCGAAGTTTGACAAGAACAACAATTTTTCCCCGCGCGATTTGAACCGACAAACAAATTTGCTAATCACAACCGAAGCTTAACTTTTTCAATAAAATAGTTTAATTTTTGCTTCGAATACCGTAATTCGAACAAGAATTCAATTGAAACGAAGTAGGAGCAGATCTTACCGAGTTGGGTTTTGCGATTTATCACCGAGCATTTCGAAGCTTTGTGGGGGAAGTTCTACTCCAAATGATGAATTTCTTGACTTAATTGTCACCCAAATTTGGGAAAACGAACTTCAATTGTATCACACCTGGACTTTGTTTTATAGTCTTTTTCTATGTGAATACAAAATGAATTTTAACTTTTTTATTATTACTAGCAGTTATGGGATGATGATCCGCGAGTTTAAATTGTCTATTTGTAAAATTAAAAAATATTTATTTATTTTTAACAACAATAAATATTTCTCAAATTTTTAATTTTTTAGTAATAAATATTTCTTAATTATTAAATATATTTACTGAAATTTATTATGTAGGATAACATGACAGAAGAATAAATTTAGAGAGAATAAATTGTGAAAAAATTTATAATTGAAGGAAAAAATGGAATAACAAAACAAATATTTAAAAAAAGAAGTAAATAAAAATATTTTATCATTATATTTTATTGCTATTTTGTAATTATATATCTTTTTTAATAGGATTTTTTTGGTTCATTTACTTAATGATAGACCAAAATAACCACATAAGGTAATAATGATTTATATATAGTATAAAAATATTGAGGTTTTAAAATGAATTCATTTTTAGTATTGTTGAAATAATGTCAAAATGCTTTTGAAATGATTCAATAAATTACACAAAAATATGAAATAATATAAAATGATTGGTTAAGTGGACTTTCAATTCAAATCAATGGTCACAACTCCTTCGAAGTCTATAAGTTTTAACGGCGGAGGTGTTTTAATGCTTACAAGGCTTTAACAGGTTTGATCTAATCAAGTGTTGATTTCGTCAAAAAAATAAATAAATAAATAATAATCAATAATAATAATAATAATAATAATAATAATAATAATAAATCTTTTATATGACTCAACTCTAACGAACGATTATGAAAATTAATTGTTAATTATGCATACTTTTGTTATTCGAAATTTTAATATAATTGGTAAATATTAGAAGTATGAGTTTAAGAAAAATTATCTGATCATTAAGTAGAATTTATAATGAGAAATATAAACCTCCATTGATAAATTAAAATAAAAAAATAAATATGAACGCCAATTTTCTTTATAGTGCAAGAGTGGTGGGAAGTCAAGCTTGTAGAATGCAAGTGTTTCGATTTATCGAGAAGAAGGAAGAAGAGTCTCATTTTCAACTTAAAAAAAAAAGTTGTTTGAAAGATAATTGAGAAGCTTTAGCGTATTTAAGGAATCACTATTGATTTGTTTATCTATAAAATTTTATGATTAATGGTTCAATTTAACTTAATTGGATAATTACGTTGTGATTATGGATAGAAAATTCATAACTAGACTGAGGTGCTGTTTGCAACTGATTGTGAAAAATAATTATTTGATTATGAGTTGTTGAAAGCTCTTTATGAGCGTTTGAAAACTTTGCTTTTACTATAAATTCTTTAAATTAATTAACAATAATTTTTAATCTCATAAGCACTTCTATGTTGCATATGAAGCATCGTAAGCCATTCCTAATAAACGTAAGTTTTTTTAATTCGAAAACTACTACGTTTTTGTTGGCTTATAGTGAATTATTTAATTATTTCAAATATTAAGTACCTTTGATTATAATCTGCTTTATCCAATTTTCAGTAAAAATATACAATTATAAAACTTTTGTCCAAGTGTAAGTACAATAGAGTTGAAGGTACAAGTACACCACCAAGAGTCATGACTCAAAACAATTTAGGGTTTGTAATTGTGATGTATGGTTAAATGACTCAAATCTCAATGGATTTAAACTACAGTACGAACACGAAAGGCCAAAAACCAGTTCTTGTTTGCTCGAGTTATGTGACTCTGAATGATACACGTGAGACGGATTGGATTGTAGAATTGAATACAATCCAACACATTCAAACAACTAATCCCACACACCCATATATAATCATATATATACCTGCATATTAATGTTTTATATGACAATATATAGATATATTGATTCTAGATTATCTGATATCGTTACATTACACTATATTATCTGTAGTCTTGATGGATATTTTATCCAATAAACATTTGATCGATGAATAGGAAGATCGAATTATGAGAGGATATAATTGAAAATTCAGTAGTGATAAACGAGTCTATAGAAATTTTCCAGAATTTAGAGGAAATATTTTTATTAAGCTAAATCTCAAATTAGGTTGTGATAATTATCCTAACATAACTAAGGGACACTGCGTGGGTGACCGCTATCTATGACTTAATTGTCAAAAATTAAATTAAAAGAAGAGCCAAAGATAGAAAAACCCATGATTAACCCACTTGCAACTTTGGATGTCATCATTGTGTTAAGCCATGCCATTAATGCATTAATTGATGATGGTTCAAAAAAGATATGCCCTTTATATTGTGGAATAAAATTTGCACTCGAGCAAGTTGGCATATTTTCTATATGTACACCCTTTATTTTTGTTGGTCCCATTTTCTTATACTTTTTTTCTAATATTGGTGGTATATGTATTAAATTTCAAAAAAAAAAAAATCGAAAAAAAAGTGTGAAAATCTAGTGATATGGATGGATAATTTTATTGGGTATATTATTGGGATTCTTTTTTCTTCTTCTTTTCTGAACGAGTGGTGCATACTTTATTTGTAAAGTATTAATTTCTAAAATCAAGGACTAAAGTGGGACTCAAATTTTTTAACGTATAATAATATAAAATCTTTTTTTAGGCTCATGAATGGACAATGGATATTATTTACATGAAAAGGTTTAAATTACAAGGATAGCAAAAGTTACAATATGAAACTAAGTTTTTCTTTCGTTGTAGTATGATTTTGGTTCTTGGATCAATTCGAAATTTTCTTCTTCGTTTAAATCTGACAAACATGATAAGCGCAATATTGAATCTCCAATTGAACAATACAAATTCACCTTAGAGAAATTCACAAATGATATGCATTGTTCAAGAAATTGGACCGGACCAGTTGATTCGATCAGGAATTAGCCATGGTTTTGATACAGTTCAATCGTAAAAATTGGTTATTTTCCAAAACCGGTCTAAAACTCGTCGTACCAGTCTTTGAACTGATTTTTATCATTTAATAAAAAAAAAGAAAAAAAAAACACTGAAAATCAACCCTACCAAAAAATAGTAGGCATTTTTTATATTTTTCATTATATACATATTGCATTTTTTTATATTTTTTAATATATATTTATTTATTTATATATAATGTTATATAAAAATAAATATAATTATGACGTCTCACCGATTAAACTAGTGGTTAAACTGATTGAACTAGTTAAATAAGTAACCAGTAAGGCCACCGCTTTGGTCATCGGTCCAGTTTCTTAAACATTGATGATATGAGTATAAAGAAAATTTATTTGTGGAAAAAATTTATGCAACAGAAAAATTTTCAAACCTATCATAATGTAGAAGAACAATACTACACACCGTTAAAAATTAAATTCATTCAATAGAAAAACATCTTCACACATTGGTAAGAATCAAACTCATACGGTAGAAAAACATATTCACGCTATTTAGAATCAAACTTATAGTAGAAAAACAACCATGTAGATTGGTAGGGATCAAATTCACACAATAGAAAAACATCCTCACACACTATTAATAATCAAAGTTACAATAGGAAACACAATCCAAATGCACTGATGGGAATCGAAGCCGTAACCATTAACCTCATCGGCCGAATGATTTAGCTACTATTAACTTCAATAAATGCCCACAATTAAGGGGGGGCACATTTGTAAATTAAAACATCATAACATCACGCGTGGTGCATGATTACAAATCCATCATCAAATTCAAGCTTTAGATCCCGCTTGACCTAATTAATTACAAACCTTAATCATTATCACAAACCTTAATCATTATCAAAACCTCCCTCTCTTCCACACTCTCTTCTATCGCCATTAATACATACTCACTCAGAGCCTCCCCTCTCCTCCACCAACTCCGCCATGGCAGCCACCACATTCACCGCCAGCTCCGCCGCCGAGTCGAGAGTCCAATCGCCGTCAAGCTGCGCCAAACTCGATGGCGTCGCCATGTGGTTCATCAATGGCCTGACCGGTGTGTTTTTTGCGTCTTTGGAGCGATGCTCTTGCATTCGCATTTCCACCAACGAAGATGATTTCGGAGATGAGGCAAATGATCTGCCTTTGATATTTAATGATGGAAATTTTAGAGGCCATCGTGAGGGAAATTTTAGGCGAAGAAGATCAGGCAAAGGTAAAAAAACAAGAGCTGAGGATTAATTTGTTCAAAATAAATATCTCCAAATTTTTATTTCTTTTACCCTCTTTTCTCTTTTGTGGTTTTCTCTGTGAATTGAAGCTGAATCATGGTGTAATATGAATATATGCTTGAATATGCAAATCTAATTACATTTTATGTATGTTTTGATTTTTTGTGAAAGATGTGCTCTGTGGTTAAGATTTTGTGGCTGACAAGACGAGTATTTTGTATCTTCAAATAAGATGTAAAATAATTTATAATTTTTCTCACTTTCGTCGGGGAAAATACTATCCGACTAAATATCTATGCCAGATTATCAAAATCAGCATAAACAGATCTTCATTATTTTTTTTAGTTTGATCGTTGGCCAAATAAATTCTCAACTCTGTGGATCTATATCACTTTGTATGCATGTTTGTGTGTCTATATAGTAAACTAATATTTTAGAAGTCATACTAATGTGGAGAGTATTTAATTTTTTGAAAAACTCCATTGATCTATTCAAAGGATTCTCCAAATGTTTGGATCTTGGAAGAATATGTATTTAATTTTTCGTTAATTAAAATAACAATCCTACTATGTCTTATACAATTATGTTACCATAATTTCGCATGTGCTTGCATATGCATGTGAATTATTGAATCTCATGTAGTTCCCGGAACCAAAATCATAATTTAGGATAAAAAAGGAAATCATTGACGGATAATTTTGCTTGTATTTCTTAATAAACAACGGACAAATTTGTTTGAATAGAGGAAATAATTCTAGATCTACCTCTCAATCCATGAATCACGATTTCATAATAACAATTGTTTTCTTTTTTATTATATATGTATATATATATATATTTATTTATTTATTTATTTATTTTTGTTCAATGAATTTTTGAAGTATCTTTATTAGACAAGAAGACATTATAATTTAGGACAGCTCAAAAGAGAATAGAAATGCATGCTTACTTTATTATTGGCCTTACTTTATATGTTTCGCCATGATTCTTCACAATCTACACCATATTCTAGGCGAAGATTTAATTTTCTATGCTTTTGTTTTTAAAAAAGATTGTAATATATTTTAGGGAAAAAAAATCAAGGAAAAATATCTAATAGAGGAAAGGAGAAAATCGAGGAAAACTGCTCGACGTCACTTGAAAAATGAGTTAAAAATATCCACACCACAAACAATGCCTAATAATTGAGCTAAGATGACATGCATATGTTATGCTTATATTCATTTGGACACGAGGACAAAGATATACGAAATATAGTTACAATCTTGAATTAAGACCATTTGTTTGGATCAATCAAGGTTAAGAGTTCCAATTTTTTTGTAATTTCGATCATTAATTGGTTATATTACTTTATAATGTCTCCATTCATGAGGACACGGGCTGGCCATGTTGATTGTATCTACACATGGGTATGAAACAAAACCCCTTGAAGCTGTCTTTTTTTATAACACAATTTGGGTTTCTTATAATAAACAAATAAAATGGTAGTTTTGTATTTATTACATGGTTTCACATTTCTTAATTCATTTTAATATTTTTTTGTTTGACGTTTACAGAGTTTATAGATATTGGATTTTATTTTAGAGGTAAAGTTTTGACTATTTGTTGGAAATAAAATCATGAGGTTTGTGAGATGCAATCCTGCTAGTAACAGAAATTCTGTGTTCTACATCATCAGCGAGGTTTATTCAATTTTTAAAAATAAACCGCAAAGTTCCTTGCTTTTGTTTCTCCAACGTAGCTTATCAAATTTTTAGATGTTATTTCGACAACTTATGAAATCATCTCCTGATTTTTCTTAATAAATATTCTAAAAGGTCACGTTCAAATATTTTATGATTTACTTTAATAAGTTTATGGATAAAGATAATTTCAGTAACTCAATACATCTCATATTTTGAGTTCGACAACCTTTTCCCAAATTGTATTTGATTAGTACATTCAATAGTAGTTTCTTCATTAGCCCACAGAAATTATTTCAACAATTCAATGATGGATTCTCCACAGAGAGAGAGACAGAGAGAGAGAGAGAGAGAGGAATAAAAGGAATAAAAAAAAATCAACACGAAAAAAAAATTATATTAACAAATATAGCCAGAAAATATCGCAGTTCTCCAGCCGCAGCCCATCAAAAATATTTTTCAGCCATCTAAAAGCTGTAATCAATAAGACGTCTATATATGTGTTATGGACATAAATTAGTTATGTCCAAAAAAAAAACATAGACGCCGTTCATAACATATACTGAATCTAACATCATATTTTGCTTGTGGGTTTCACTTCATCCATCTTTCTTTCTTTTTTTTTTTTCCTTTTTCCTTTTTTTAAAAGTAAATAGCGCCAAAATGTGATTCTCTAACAAGAAGAATAAGAACACCAAAAGAAAGTAATCTTTTGTCTACAGCACCTGAAAGTAAGTTATAAAGCAACATGATCATAAACTCCCTCTGCTCAACTCAAATCCAAGAAAGAGTCACCTTCCCAAACAGATGTTCTAATTACAAATATTTTAACTTCAGCGTCAAGATCTAACTATGCAAACATTAGCAAATAAGACATAACTTCTGGGGTATGCAATCTAAATTTGTACATACAAATAAGAAGCGACTCCAATACGCATGATAGTTCAAAAGAATTATAGATATGACGGTCGAATCCACGAGTTTCTTATATAGTAAACTATGCAAACATTTGAATGTATAACATACCATTGCCTTTTTCTGTGAAAAAAGCCGTGCAGCTGCAGTAATTGTACCCTCAACTCTCCAACTCGAACAATTGAGAACTTATTGATAATTTGAACTTCATGCAGCGATCATATCCTAAATAATCTTCCAGTAAAATCATCTTGGATATGCCAAAAAGAAGTTCTAAGCGTGAAATTAAGTTTATAAAAGCCGTGAAAACGTAGTAATTATGAGCTTACAGCTGCAAGGACCAAAAGAAGAGCAAGATAATGTAGCCTTACAAAAAGGTCATACTGCAAAGCAGTAGCAGCAATTATTCACATCGTCGAAATAATCAGGGAACATGCAATAGATGCCGTGCAGCAAACTGATTCATTAATCTAATTTTTTCTTTCTTGTATTATTACATACTGGGAAAGCCACAGATCAAATTCATCGTCTGGATAAACTATGAGACACTTTAGAGTAATGTTTCCACATTATACAATGTAACATAGGAATTCATGTCCTAGAGAAGGAAAAAAGAAAGAAACAACTATATTGTGCCAGTTTTGATCAATTTCTAGCATCAGTACCTATACCTACAAAATATTAAAAGCATGCTTTCTTTTGAGCATCATAAAATGAAAACATTAATCACTTTATGCAGGCAACATTACTCTAGTGTTGCCAAGAATATGTAAAAACAATGCAAGACATATGGTAAGAATAACAGAAGATTTAGCGCCAACATATCTGACAACTTCAAGTCCTCTCTCCACAACCTCGTCATGAACCACATTCAGACTTCTTTTCACGACCTCAGATATTTTCCACAAGAAAAACGCAATCATGGATCTAACTGTTTCAAATGTCACCCTGCCAGTGACATCAAGCACAAACTTCCGATTGCTTGGCACTGCCAGTGTTGACGAAACACTATGAACCCATCCAGTATTTGGAAGATCAATATACCCATTCGTATCTTTTCTTAAAGAGGCTTTTGCCTCAAAATCCTTTGTGTAATCGAATTTTGAAGCTTCATTCTTATCAATGATTGACAACGAGTCACTTGTTCCTGATTTAGGACCTTGTTTCTTTGGAGCTGTCAGAACTTGGTGAGAGGTCTTAACAAGAGTCTCAACAGCACCATTACAGAGAGAAACTAGGATGTCAGCGACCTTATCTTGATGTTTAGGATTAGTCAAACCAGAGAACATCTCATCATAAAAATTGACATCCATAGTTTTGTCGAGATAAACAGCAACAGCAGTGCTAACAAAAGTCTTAATGGAGTCAGCTACCAACACTCTGCATTTATCATCCGTCACCACCTTTAACCATGTTGGCGATATTTGGGAACTCGACTTCTCATACAATGCGCCCAAGGGGCTATTTCCATTCAACCCCTCACCACTCAACGCTTCAGCCGACCCACTGTTGGCATAAAAACCCAAAACCAAATTCCTTGCAAAACTACCAACAACGACTGAGACAAACCCCGTCCCAGCACTCGACATCAATTTATCCATAAACCTATCAGGAAAACTCGAACTGTTCACTTCTTGAATCTCACCCCTGCTGCTCTCCACCTTATAACCGCTTAATATTCCAATTGTCATGGCTTGACAAACACGGCTTACCGACTCTGAAAACTCCTCCGACCTTGCAATTTTTGACAATTGCTTCAAACTCTTAGGAATCTCATCCGAATCAGACTTCAGAAACTGCTTCAAATCACTTGACACCACCGTGATCGTCTCCGCAGAATCAGCGACCATTTCAGCTATTGAAACCAGGGATCCTAACAATTTCAAGATTCTCCTTCTCTTTCTCGTGACAGAAGGCATGTGATACACTTTATACATCCCATAACTCGAAAATCCTATCAATCCTAGTAAAATTATCCATTTCTTTTTCCTTCTAGTAAAATCCAAGCCCCTTTTAACCAATTCACTATCCATGCAGCTCAAAAGAACCAAATAACCAAAAACTTCGAACTTCCAAAACTAGCTTCTAACTTCAAGAATGAATATAAATACAAACCAAAACAAAACGTGATTCCCAGAGCTCAAGTTAATTCAACCCCAGGACCGGTGCTGCTCTTCTGCTGCCAAATAAAAATAACAAAATTAAGGGCTTCTCGACAATCAAAAAATCAAGACAGAGGATAAAAATTGCAAATACCAGAAACCCTCCTCGGGATTCGTTTATACTTGATTGGAGTAATAATTACTGGGAAAAACAATTCCAACTTGACAATATATACACGCAAAAAGCTATGAACACCGCATACTATATGGGAGGAGAAAAATAAAATTGGGGTTTTATCAAACGCACCTGCGATCAGTCGTTGCACAGACAGAGAGGCCAAGAGGAGCGAGAAGAAGGGTTTTGTTTGTTTGCAGGGTCAAAATTGTGGTGCACAAATTAATTTAGAAGAAAAGAGAGGGAAAATCAATGGAAAATAGGGCGTAGAATTTAATTTGGCGATTGGGATTGAAGCGCTGGTTGATTGACATATCTTGTTTTACTCCAAGAATGAGGTAATCGTTTTTACAAGATAAATACCCGTTGGCTCGGCAGGAACTACTGTCACATGTCATTGTGATGATACATCACGTGACAAGTTTTTTTTTTTTCCTCCCTATATTTGTTTATTCTTCGGCATTAGTGAGACATTTTTGTCTGAAATGTAGATATATTTTTTTCTTTTTAAATTTAGAATAAAAATAGGTTGCTTATAGGAAAGAGACTGTAGTATAAAAAATGTATATAGGTTGGATGCTTAATGAGGAAAAGGGGGAAAAAAGTTGGGGGAATAGCTCAAATGGGCTGGCGTGGATGCACTGGGGCAGCACCACCTTTTACACTTTTCTTTTTGTCTTTTTTCTTTTTTTTTGTTTTTAATTTTTTAAATTTCAGTTTTTTCCTGTCTCACCTTTTTGTACCCACTT
>JACFYI010003839.1:64359-80369 GCA_014898755.1 Handroanthus guayacan
TTTATCAGTGATCATATTTTATTTGAACGAAGAATAAAAACCATGCATTATACTATTATCGATATGTGTTGGGAATCTGTAAGCCTTACTTCTGTGGCTTTATTCATGAACGATAAGCTTCACTAAAATGGTATCTTTTGTGGACATAATTGTGGAAGTCATAATCATCTTTAAATAAATGACTTTTTCCTTTTCTATTGTAATAATAAATGACGGCTATATGCAATCTTATGCTTTACAACCTAATTGAGAGTGTAGAAAAACAAATAGAACCCAACACTTTATCTTATCTTTATAAAAGTTCCTATTTGAATAGTTAGGAATGGTGGTTTGTACCAAGATTTTCTTCGGAATGGTAGAAAACCTGCATTATTATAAATATCGAAACTCGTGAGGAAATGCTCTAAGCATACAGTGTTTTAAGTGCTTCATCATTTGTAACCTTTGCTCACTCCCTTTCATGCTGTTTATTAAGTGAGTTCCCAATTCTGGCACCCTTCGTTTCAATAACCAAATGCGACATGTTGTGATGCTTCAGGGTAATGTGCTTGATCGACTTTGGGACACCTTGTGAGAGAGATTACGATTCCGACTTGGCAACTGGTTGGGAATTAGCTTCACGAAAGTTACACAGCAATGGAGTACTAAAACGTAAAGTTAAAGTTTATGAATTAGAAACCAAACATGGTGGTAAAAAGAACTTTGAGTTTTGTGCTTTCAGAGATCCTGTTTTATTTGTTGAACATCTTTCGGAAAATTCACTCTTGGTCATAGACAAACCGTGGACACAAGTAGTCGAGTCTTTTGATGCCCAGCCAGTACACAGACATATTTTTGGGACATAATGCTCTTATTACAGGCGGGCTTTTTCAGCCTGTTAGAAAGGGAAGGTCACACATGTTGCCTCCTATCATTTTTGTCTTGCTTTTCTTTTTATGATCTGCCTTTACCATGTTGTGCAATGTATCTCTTGAAAGTTACTTACATGTGAAAGTAATTTTATATTCCAGTACACTAACTGATCTTCAAGTACATTGCATTATTTTCATGTTGACATTTACATAGACTAGTATATATGCAATACCTTCTTCTGAACTTTGAATGTTTAAGGTATCATTTCTTTTACAAATTGCTTGGGGTTTTTATTGGTGCCTAATATTAGATTATTCGTCTAATGTCGAAGACATGTTATGCTTAATTTGGATTTATTGGGAGATGTTTTAAATGGGAGATGCTTGCTGTTAACATTGGGCAGGAACCATTGTATGTGTTAGACGCACTAGGTTTCAAGATTTCCCGTTTAATCGTTTACTTTGGTGTTTATAATTTGATATCACACTTAGGGGCTACGCGGTAGTTTGATGTTTATTAATTCGATATCACGCTTGGGTGGAAAAGATGGTTTATTCAATTCATTTTTCAGAAGACATCGGTACTAAGATTTGAGAAACTATAATAGCATCCCTGGCCTCTGAACTCAACGTACATGAATTGGAATATGCAGTTTAATTACAAGAAGGTGTCAACACCTCTTGAAGTTTGAAAAATTATAATAGAGTCATTGCAATTAGTTCAATTAATGAAAATCCTAGCAAGGTTTATGTGATATTGCGGTTGGATTGAAGCATTACAAGTTGATTACTGATAATTATCTCAAGTTATTCTTAGGGGAAATGAAGAGAGGAAAGCCAATGATGATTAGGGGAAATGAAGAGAGGAAAGCCAATGATGATGGAAATTAGTGGGCAGCACTTTCTAGTAAGAGAATTGCCAGCCTAGACAAGAACTAATTCAGGTGGTTTAAAGTGAACAAATCTGGGGAATGTAATGTGTTCCAAACTTGTAAAAGGGACAACATCTCTGATGACAAGTTGGTGCCAACTTAACTCATATTTCTTTCCACCAAAGTCCAAAAGGGACATCTCACCACTTGCTGACAGCTGCATGATATATTCTGATCCCAATTTTTATAATTACTTGAATTATTGAATTTCTTTTTCTGATTTTTCTTTTGTTTTGATAAATAATTTGTTTTTCTGATTGAAGTCTTCCAAATCTGTATTAATGTTGTTGCCATCTTTAGAATATGAAGCTCATATCTTTGGGAATGACAGATTTGGGGAAAAGGACAGAGAGTTCCCAGCTAGGTGCCCATTATCCTAATAATCCAAGACTAAATGGAACCTCCAATGATTGAGAACAATACCTTGGGGTAGAATTAAGGTTGAATCAAATAAAATGTGTCATAATTCATCGAAATTAAAAGAGTAAGAAACAACTGAAATATATATATTAGAGTAAGAGTGAGTTTGGATTGTCCTAAATCTAAAGATCACTTTGGGCTTCTCTTGAAGGTGTTTGGATGAACTTGTATTTCGACTTTGTGCTTTTTAAAGGGGAAAACAAATAAGGAAAAGAAGTGAAAACTACCGCAAACTTTATCTGTTTTTGGTTCCATTGTTGCTTTAAAAGATTAAAATAATGTAAAAGTTAACAGCAATCCCGCAAGGTGTTTTTTCAGTATTTTATTTCTTACTAACACTTTCTCAAAGATATATTTGTTGGTTTAAGTTTAAATCTCGTGTTATTTAAAGTCAACAATGAATCATTTGTAAACCTAACATGACAATTTAATACAAGTCATCCTTTTAAAATTAATTTTTATGAAAATCAATTATATTGAAGTAAATTTCCGAAATTTAGGAGAAATATTTTGTTTCTTAGGGAACAAAATCAAAATGTAAACGTAGTAGTGGACAAAATCAAAAGGGTAAAATACATTTTGTCCCCTTGTATTATCCCTTATGTAACAGTTACCCTCTATATAATGAAAATTATCAATGATCCGCCTAACGTTAGTCACCTATTAATTTTTCCGTTAAGTAAAGTGTGCTTATTATCCAATTACTTTCCATATTCTTATTTAAATATGCAAACTCCGATCAACATCAGTCCCATGCTGATGGAAGTATTTGTCCATATTATGTTAAAAATAAAGGGTGTGGCCATGGGATTGCCCCCAATTATTCTTTTCCCTACTTTTTTGTGCAACAATTATTGAATAAACCCATGCACACACATGGAGTACATTTAGGTGCGCAAAGATAAAATGTAAAATATATATCGAAACAAATATGGGAAGAATAAATATCCAGGCTAAGAAAAATACTAAGGAATTTTTTTTTTTTTCCAAAGTTCAAATGGTACAGCGTTTTATGTTCTAACTTCTAATATTTGGATATTTGTTCTTTCTTTTTCATTTTTCTTACTAAACGTCTTAATCGGAACATAGTATTAAAACAATGAAAAGAAAATATTTCTCTTTGCCCATTTTTGTCCCAAAATTTGATATCCAAATATATCTAACCTCATACATAAACTAATAAATGTTTTAATTTAGTCTGTAAATGCAAATAAATACATATTTATTCTTAACTTATAATAGAAAAAATTCCCAATAATTAAACCAGAGAAGAGATAATTTTAAGTAAAAGTTTTTTTTAGGATAATGTTTTTAAAAGTAGCTAAAAGAAGAAAAATATGAGTTCCAAATGCAAGTTGTGCACTTACTATAAAACAACAATTCACATAAGATAACCAAGATGTTGGGCCATAGTAAGTCTAAAGATCCATGTAAGGGAACAACATTCTAATTACTACAATTTTAGCACGGACAAGGAATTCAATTCTCACAAAATTAAGTTCTTAGAAAGAGCTTTATTTATTTATTTATTTATTTTAATGTTTCATTAAAGACGAAGTTGATTAATCCTAACATGTTATCCAGGTAGTTTGATAAATTTGATCTCTAACTTAAGTATTAAGGGTTTTTGCTCAAAAAATTCCCTTGCTCATAATGTGATATATATGTGGCAAGGCGCATTTGGAAGGAAAGGTGATGAAGTTTAATTTTTGAGATAATTATCTCAACACCACTTGAAGTTTGGCGTAATTACTAAAACACCCCATGAGGTATGGATAATTATCATACACCCCATAATTAATTCACCTAACACATAATTACAATTATAGCTTTTGAACTGATGCATAATTACAATTAAGAGGTATACTTGTAATATCTTAGAATTTTTAGGAATGTAATGAAAATTCTTTGTTAGCTAAGTTAACAACTAACTGTAAAAATATAACGATAATTATTTAAAACTCAGAAGACGCTAACATAATTATCCCTTAATTTTTCATGTTTTTCCTTTTCCTTTCGTCCCTAAAATCCTGGATCCAAACAGAATTGTTGGGAATGTCATGGGATGAAATTCGATGAGTCGACCTAGAATATTAATTAAAGGGCATTAACCATGTAAGATTTTCATTTTATACGCGCGCGCGTGCAAGAGAGAGAGAGAGAGAGAGAGTCTGCCAAGAAAATTCTGCTCTATTTTTTTTTTTTCCTTTTTTTCTTTTTTATTTTTTTTTAATGTGTGATCTCTGCTTGTTCCCTGCTGCATGGACAGGAACAATTAAAAGGTGGAAACAAATTAAACAAATAGATAAAAGAGATACAATTATACAAACAAATCAATATTAAAAAATTCAACTCCCGTTTCTTTTTACTTCAAAAAATACACTCTTATGCCACTTCTTACTGCCTCTTTCTTCCCAGCAAACTTCCTGCGACATGCATATACATAACCAAATCAGGCCTCCAAACCATTCTTTTACCTTAAAAAAACCCCCAAAAAAAAAAAAAAAAAAAAAAAAAAAAAAAAGAAAGAAAGAAAGAAAGAGAAGAAAAGATAATCCATCAAAATTTACCTGATTTCCCTTTTGTAGAAGATTTAAACAAGCTTAAATGCTTCTTTTTTACAGATTCACCCTGAAAAAACATTAAATACCACATAAAAAAATATGTATGATAAAATCAATTGAAAAAGGGGAAAAAAGATACAATGTTAAAATCCTCGATACCTCAAAATGCAGGACATTATGCTGCTCAGAAGCACCTACATTGCCCTGAAATTCACATGCAAATCAATAACAATTTGAACAGACCTTATAAACATAGCAAAATCCATCCTATTTTCTTGGGATAAAAACCTCAGTACAGAAACACCACCAGAAGTTTTTCAAGTTACAATAATAACACCCTCTATTGTTAGTTCAGATGACAGAAAACTTAGCGAAAAATGTCTAACATTACAAGCTACGTCATCAGTTGAGCTAATAGTAGGGTTATAATGGTAATTCGTCAAATTTCATGGGGGTGTTTCGGTAAGTATATATTATCCCTCTTCTTTCCGGGTTTTCTTGAACTTGCCTGAGAGATATGATAGTTTGGAGAGGTAGCAGTATCATCAAGACACAAACTTTTCTTCTTTTTCACCCCTTTTTCTTTTGTTTTACTTTTCTTTTTATCTTCTGAAACAGAAATTCCACGTGGAGGCCCCGATGATGCATCAGACACCATTGAAAGATCTTCATCTTCTTGATCTTGATTCACATACTGTGCTCCTTCCTTCACTTGAACAAAACCCCTTCTCTTGTATGGATCAGTGGATTCTGACATTTGATCCAAATACATAGTCCATCCAGATTCACATCCACTACCGCATTGAGAACCTGATATATTCATTTTAATAATTTTTTTGAGTATAGAAAGAGTTTGTGAAGTGAGAAGTATATATGATGTTATATGGCCCTGTTTAGTCCTTGTTTGTTTCTATTTATAAGAAGAGTAGAATTATATGAGACCAAATAAATCACTTTCAAATCCTAGGCTATATTTTTCATTGGCCATATCCTTTTGCCTCAATATTATACATATGTTTGGAGAAGAATCATACTTGCCAGTTGTCTTGGTTAATTTGGGGTTGGGGTGAATTTGAAAAAGAGCTAATATTTTGTTTATCTCCCATATTTTATGAAGGAGGATTAGACAATTTTACCTCCAATTGTTACATTTTTAGCCCAAATTTATAATCATTTAAAAACTCATTTGAAAATTCGAGATTAATTAAGCAGAGTTGAGTCAAACTCGAATTTTTCATCAAGTCGAGTTCCTATTAACAAATTAGGCTTGTTGCATTTGAGCTCGACCCTTATACATATATATTTGTCGAGTCAACTTGGCTTGATTGCACCCTGACTAGATCAAATTATGTCGACCTCAGAGTAAGATTTCATAGCTAAAATCCACTAAAATTACCAAAATAGCTAGCCCCCCATAAGATTTTGCACTAGCATGTGAGTAGCATTGTTATGTGGAACACAGAAAAGGGAACTCATATGCATATTGTATTGTTGATAGTTAATTAGATTGTTCACGTGTATTTCTTATCGTGACAACGATGCCATTAATCAAAAGGGAAATAAAACCAAAAAACGTGCTTTCTCCGTGGACATTAAATGTCATGCCAGTTTAAGTTATGAATTGAAGTGGCATCATAATCTGCAATGCATACATACCTTCCTGAGGCAGCCTGGACAGCCCCATTTTCCAGCAAGATACTAATGTTGCATGATGAGGGCTAATCAAGATTTAGGTGTATCAAAGGTTGCAAAGGATAAAATTGTCTTTTCAATTTAGATTTAACTATATATTTGGAATGAAACTCCTTTGTCCTTGTGATTCGGAAGGAAATTCTATAATGATGTTGTAAAGTGAAATGGTAACGTTACCAAGTGTGATGTTATGGTTTGTACCGAATTAGTAGTATGGAAGTTCAGAGAAGGACCACACTGCATAATGCTTGTTAATGATATAAATGCTTAACATGAATTTATGCAAGCTCCACGTAATGTTATGGTTTGTTCCTAATTAATAGTGTGATAGTTTAGAGAAGGACCACACTACATAATGCTTGTTAATTTTACAGACGCCCAACATCAAGGGTAATGATCAGGGTCGTCTAACATGTACCTAATTTGATAGGTGCGTTGGATACAAGATTGTAAGCCAAGTGAAAGAGAATTTTGTTTAAACTGAAATCACAGAACACGTTAAGGTCACATGGGATCAAAATGAAAACCTTCAATACTTAAGTTAGTAGAGGCCGTAATATGGGAGAAGATGTCCCAAAAAAGGCTCAAAGTCTCTCAAATTGTGCCTTTGGTTGGTTATGATTGGGATAATTATAGTGAAAAATTTGACATTGCACTATTTTGCCATGCTTCTAAGGCATTTTGTGATCAAGCTGCGTGTTAATACCAAACGGTTTAGGAGATAGGTCTAAACGGGTAGAACCATATCGCAATCTAACCAATGTAAAAGATCATGGATTTGAAGTGATTGGGTATTTCCTTTAGTTGTGGGGGCATTTTGGTCAAATAATTCCCCTTTAACTCATACCTCGTAAAGTTGTCTCTTATGTTTTAAGTTCTCTTGTTGGATATTTTGTAATTAAAATAGATTTTTTTTTCTTTGACTTCTATTTCAGTACTTAAAGTTAAAAAGATAGCCCCGGTCTTCATTAGCATGTACCATTTTGTCTTTATTTTCTTGACCAGAATAGTTTATGGTCGTGCATAAAATTTCCCAACTTTTCTTGAAGGGCTTATAGCATAATAGATAGCGTCAAAAATGAATTAATGCACCATTGGCCATAATACTGGCAATTGGATTTGCAGGAGCCACGAGCGAGACTAAAAGGTCCACGATTTTGTATTGACCAAAATACCCATGAAAAGTAAAGTAATTCCACCAGAATAGGATGATACACACCCCATCCATTAGGTTGTTGCCACAACCGAAGATAATCCATTCGTCTGAATATGTTACCAAATATCCTTAAATACTTCGAAATATTACATGTTACAAGTACACAACTATATTTATTGCAATATTTACTTTTCAACTTTAGCAATATTTTTCTCCTTTTTCTTGCCTAGACTAACTTTAATGTCAAAAGATTTTTATTAGACTCTAGCGACATGACCCATTTTTGTTTTCAGGGTTAGGTCTGAAAAATTCAAATCAATATCTAGAGATCATTGTTGATTAGAAAAAATCCTAACCTTAAATTAGCACGAATCATAATAGGCCCATCATTTGATTATGGATACAAATAGTGGATGATAGAAATATTAGTACTTGATACGAAAACACCACGTTAAAGAGGTGAATTTGCCCTCTAGTTAGCAATCTTTTCCACAAATATAATGTTTGTGATTTACCAGATTCCTAGGTACTGAGTGCACAACATCTAGATTTCCTCTTCAAATCCTTCCTCGTCTAGAGTAATAATCATCTTTTTTGAAAAACAGGGGACAATTATGTTAAGTTTAATTTCGTAACACTCTCATGATTTGAAAAATTACAATAACACTTGATACTATTTGTTCAGCTTGCAAAAACTTAACAAAACATGTATAACTTTACAGTTAGATCACCTGAATATCTAAATTATAAACTGATTATCTGTTAATCTAAAATGCTTAATTTTTAGGAAGTCTAATTGTAATGTTACACAGGCTATATAGTTAAACTAAAGATATGAGTGTTCTGGAAATTTTCTAAATTACGGGGATGTTTCTATAATTAAGCAAACTTGAGGGTTGTTGAGGAACTTGTTAAAAAAATTACTTACCCAAATGATGGGAGAAAAGTGCTTTATGCCTAAATCTATGGGTGCTAAAAATGGCAAATGTGTCATTTTTCTGCTAAATCTTGTACCTTCATTTTTTCCTCATAGTTAGGATAATTATGCTGCAAATTCGCTAGCATGTGTAATTTCTATCTTCAGTTGATATTGGCATTTAAGATGGGTATCTACTTATGCAGTATGGGCTTTTTGAAGAAATCTAAGCTTCCCAAATGGTCCCTTGCAAATGTAAAGGTCAAAGGACAAATAGAATCAATTTCAGGGATAATTAGCTCAGCATCTCTCAAGTTTGACTTAATTACAAAAATACTTCTTATAATTTGAGAATTTACAAATTATAATAAGAATTCATGTCATTAGCGCAACACTGGAAAACTTAAATAGGGCATGTATAATATTACAATTATACCTCTTGAAAATTTAGTATAACCCTTATTAATTTAATGATGGACGGCGTTATTTTAATTTCACAAATTATGAAATATTTTTATGATTGGTCTAAAATTAAAGGGTGATCAAATAATTATTCCTTCAAAAAATTCGAAATCTTCCATTACACTCCTCTCACAAGAGGACATTTTTACCATCCCCTTCTTTCATAAGTTGAGTAGCAAAGAAGAGCACAGGTCTACATCAATTGAGTCCAAATGTCACGCTCTTTTGGGAAAAAGATATCTGATTAATTAAGAGATTTTGAATCAAATACAGGACTTTATGCTATGGCGCTCAATGAGTGAGGGCTTGTAACTTAAATAGGACAATTTTCAAATGAACGTGGTTTGTGCCACATTTTGTGAACAGATAAGGTGTAGCCTGTGTAAGTTCAAGCCCCCAGACACAGGGATAGTTAGAAAAACGTATCGATTGTCTTGAAAAAAAAAATCCAACCCTTCATGCAAAAAAAAAAAAAAAGAAGAAGAAAAGAAAAGAAAAGAAAGAAACTGAAAAAAGCAAGCCCTTCATGCCAAAGTCCATTAGGTAAAACGGTATTGATTTCCCCCCAGAAATCTTCCCTTAAGGAAAGAAGGTTAACCCTATTCTAAAGGATAACAAAAAAAGAGAGAAAAATCCAGCTCTTCATTCTATTTTCATGATAAACTTTGTGCCCACTCTTAACATGATGCTTGGGGTCTTAGGTGGTCCTAATTAATAATTTTTGTTAGCAACTTAAAACCTTTTTGGCCTCAACAGCTCAACATACATTAATTAAGAATGCCCTTCCTCCTAATCTGTCTCGTCAAATTCTGTCTTTACGTGACTTAAAACGATTTTAGAGACATCATCAAATTATTATCCTAATATGGAATGTAATGTCTTGTCAATTGGATTAAATAACGTTCTCATTCAATGTATTACGGTACAACTTAAACGCAACCTCTCATCTCAAAAAATAATTTCATAACAAATAATGCAATAAGTATGGCCCAAAACACCTACCATGGCTATGCAGCTAGCAAAGAGCCAAATTTCATAAGAGAAGCAAAATGAAAGCAACATACGAGTGCCACATGAGTTGATATAAAATTCAATTGGTTATAAGAATAATATCTAGTTAGTTTGCCTCCAAAAACCTCCCAAGAAATCTTAGTGGATTTAGGGTTACAATGTGGAAAATAACAAGACATTCAAAGGGGGTAAAATTTCAAGAGATTGGCTCAATAATGCAAAGGCATCTGAACAATAAATGTAAGAGTGGACCTAACACAAACACACAACACAAAAGAGGACTGTCATTATCATAGTGACAGCAAAGTTGTATCCATACAAACACAAGGATCTCTCACTCTCTCTCTCTCATATACAAAAGAGATTCTTGTGTGGGATCATGACCCCTAAAAAAAAAAAAAAAAAGAGGGATGAAATGATCAGCCTATGAATCCTCTTCGGGTGTGACCATAAAAATCTCCAACCACTGTGAGAAAGGTTGCATGGTTTGAGCCATTGCGCATCATTGCAATTTGACCAAAGTTCTGCGCAAAATGAAGCCCCTCCATCACAGAGGCGATGAAAAAATTGTGTGTAAATTAAGTCGTCGTTATTAACTATTTGTGACATATTTGAGAATAAAAACTATCATTGACAAGGTATTATCGTCGCTGTGTTGTTATTATGCATATATCACTACATTAACAATAGTGATAATTTAGACATTGTTTTTATTATTTTTTTACGCTTTTTCTATAAAATCAGTGATATATTTCATGTTGTCATTTAATATATCGTTATTATTCGATTTTTCCAGTAAAGTGTAAGTTCCAACTACTAAATACATTTTCCCTTCTTTCATGGCCCTTACAGTGCTACACTTATATTGTAACACTTGCAAGAAAAACAATCTTGGAATAAGTAAATTAATAATTGCTTTTTCAAGAAATTGATATTAGTATTCCAAAAGTTACAATAATTATTTTTAAATTCATTACTTTGTCCAAGCCTTCAACGCTAGTATATCTCGAAATGCCAGTGCGATATCTTGGAGCCAACAATAATTTTTATTTACTCGTTTCCTTTTACTGGGACTAGGAAAAAATGGTGACTTTATTTGAGTGAAACACTTAAATAATGGAATGTATCATTAACTATTTAAATGCACGATTCTACCGTTTGTCATAGCTTATTTATGTAATAAATACATAACAAAACCAATATCAATATAATTAATTTTTACCGATGGTAAAATTCTTTATTTTATTTACCATGAAGTTATAAGTTTGATTTTCACCTTCTCGTTTTTTCTTCACTTCAGATTGGATTCAAGTCGGAAGACGGTCAAAAGAGAAGCCTTGTCTAGAGGCTAGTTGTAAAGCAAGCAAACTCACTTTGGCACCACGCCATAAAATGCACGTTAAGCTATCCAACCTATTGCTGGTGCTGTAGCGCACGAATCTAAGCCAAGCCACGGAAATGACGGAGGACAGACTGACATGCACTCGTAGACTAGCTTTGATATCCTTTTTCAGTAGTTCAGTTGATTTCTATTGTATGGTATATGACATTGTGGAAGGAATTTTTTTTTTGTTATTATTGATATGTGAATGTTGTTTAGGTAATATATTGATGTAAGAATTGAAAGCATTTAATTATTTCTCCCAAAAAACCTCTTATTGATGGTAAATTCTTTATTTTCCGGTGGCATCATTTCATTTAATTATTTCTCTCAAAAAATCTCTTATCGATGGTAAATTCTTTATTTTCCGTTGGCATCATTTTTATCATTAATTTATTTATTGAAAGAGAAATATGAGGAAAGTGGGGTATAACCGTATAATACATATCCCGTAATATTTGTTACAGTACTGTAGTCCATAGTACGTAAGACCGCTGGCGTGGTGCAACTCCAGAAGTACTGCTACTGTAATTTGTCCCCCTAAAAATTGAAAATTCATGAGTCTGAAAGAGCATCAATTCTTATTTCCTAGAGGAATTAGTAGGCGTAATAAACTTAGCTTTACTAACATGGGGGATTAAAAAAAAAAAAAGTAAAGAAAAAATGGCAAAAAGGGATAATTATGTCAACATTGCCCGATATTTGGCATAATTATCAAAACACATCTTGATCAGATAGTTACTATTACACCCTTTATTGTTAGTTTAGCCGACGGATAGTTACTATTATATCTTGTAAAAATCTTCAAACATTACAAATAGGTCTCCTGAATAAGGGGGTGTAATTGTAGTTATGCATCAACTCAAGAAGTGTAATTGTACTGTAATGATGCATCAATTGAACAATGATACAGGGTGTCGTGATAACCAAATTTTAGGAGGTGTAAAGATAATTATTCCATAGAAAAAGGGATAATTACAAATTACCTCAACATTGCATGTGGTTTGGTTTAATTACGGAAATATTCCTTGTGTTTGGGAAATTACAATCATTGTGATTTGGCTAATTAAAAACCTAATAAAAACTTTGTATGTATTATTATAATTAGACACCTGATAATGTAACATATTAAATTAAATATTACAAATAGACTCTATATTGATCAAGTGGTTGAAGGTGTTATTATAATTTTCAAATTACATGAGATGATTTTGTAATTATATAGCCGCAAAAACGAAATTCAAAATTGTATTGTAAAATTACAAAAAGTCATTTTTTTTCAGGCCGTCCTTGGTGAAATAATTTAGTTTTGAAAGAAAAATATAATATATGACACAACATATTTGAAGAATCATCGTGACAAATTAAAAATTATTAAAAAGAAGTTAGAGAGAGAACAATTACATACAATCATATATTAATATCACTACACGAATATATAAGGTCAAATACATTAACTAAACACAAGTGAAAATTTTCTAAACTATCATGCGGCCCACAAATTAGTTAAAATGAATACTCAAGAATTTAAAATATATATTCCAATATGAAACTATCCAAATAAACTCAATATTTTTATTATTCTAGATAAGATTCACTTCCAAATTTAATAATCCAAACAAACATTAAGAAAAATTGATTGTATTGCTGTAAGCCCGTAAGGTAGAAAAATGTTTCACCTCGAAGAGCTTTAAATCCAAAAGTTTGACTGGTTTTTGAACTCATGAACAAATTGTTGAAATTCAATAATTAATCTACTTTTCCTTTTTTTGTTCTTATTTGTCTTTTAGTATGTCGAAATTAATGAAATGCTCATTTGCCTTTTATGTAAAAATGATTGCTCCTTGATTTTTCGTATTTACTATGAATCATGATTATTTTTTAGAATAATTACCTGAACACCCCCTAAGGTTTGATCGAATTATCAAAAGACACCTTAAGATTTGAATAATTATCATTATACTACCTACTATTAGTTCAGTTTACGAAAACTTAACAAAGTTTGTGTAACATTACCGTGCACTCTCTAATGATGATTGGAATGTTACTGGTAGACCCTCTGTTTAGGAGGTCTAATTTTAATATTACAAGCTTCGTTAAGTTTTTATTAGCTAAACTAATAGTAGGAAGTGTAATGATAACTATTCAAATTTTAAAGATATTTTAGTAATTATGTCAAACTTCAAGAGTATTCAAGTCATTATGTCTTACTTTCCCTATTATGTTGTTTGTGATTTTTTTGACATAAAATATTGGAAATGCCAAAAACTCACGTGGACCAGCATTAAAACCCATCATGAACGGTTAGGGGGTGTTTGGCTAAGATGTTTAAGAGCTTATAAGCTCTCTTAAACATCTTATAAGATGTTTAGGAGCTTATAAGCTCTTAAAAATTGTTTGGCTAATTTTTTTTTAAGGAACTTATAAGATGTTAAAATAAAATGTTTTAGAGCTTATAAGCTCTTAAAAAAAAGTTAGCTCATCCCAACTTTTTTTTAAAGATCTTATAAGCTCCATGTTTTTAATTCTTGAAATGACAAAATTACCCCCATATAAATAGGTTGAGAAAGAGAAACCCTCATTTCAGAAAAATCCTTGCGGCTGCCAAAGCTTCTCTTCTCCATCTCCCCACCGGAAGGCCACGCCGGAATCGAAGACCGATTCCAAAATGAAAATAAAGGCCAATGCCGGAACCACCACCAAAGGTAATCCGCCCATTTATTTCTGGTATAGTATTGTATTTTTGATTAAAGGTCTATGGAGTGTTACAATCCAATGGTTGCATTATGTTTTCGATGCATTTCTCCTTTTAACAATTGTGATATTATCTGCTTGATTCTGGATCCAAACATGGTTTTAGTGCCTAGAAATATTTAACATGTAATTTTGGACAAATATTTTGCTTTTTTCACTCTTATTAGTGCTAGGAATGTGTAGTTTGGAATGTATTTTATGGGTCAGTGGAGTGTAATGGAAAATTTTGGTGTTGGTAGATCATGCTCTTGTTATGATGGCGCTACCTCTTTACCTGATTGCAAGGAAGTTGAATATGTTAATTTCTTCAGCATTGAAACCCATCATGTCTTATTTTTCCTTTCGAAGTGCCAAAAACTCAGGTGGACCAGCATTGAAACCCATCATGAATGGATTTAATCAAGCCCCACACGTGTGCTGTCCCGGAGCCATGTGCTTTAGATTTTTGTTCCCTTGCGTCCTAAATCAATTATCATTTTCAACATATCACCCCACATAAGTTTATATTTATGTATATATATATATATATTCTAAAAAAATGCAATTACGATTTAAATTCTTACATTGTTAATATATTTGATTTACACCTTTATGCATGTGATATGGTCTTATAGTTCATCTTCGTTCTTTATTCCCTCATTTTTGTCGAGAAAGTCGATTAGAGAAAAGTCAAAATTATTAACCTTGTAAAGAAGGTTATTTCTAAAAGTTTATATTCTTCTTATGGCTAAATTTGAAAACTCAAATTACAACTAATGATATGATCTAAAAATCCAATTTTGACTATTATGTCAATCATATAAGGGAAAAACAATTTCAAGATATTCATAAATATTAAACTTCGTTGTTGTTGTTGTTACTATTATTGAAACATACAAAAGTGAATGTCTATCTAAAATTTTACATCAATAAAACTTTCATTCGTCAAATTATGAGTCTCATTGCAACACAATGTAAGGGCCAGTTGAAATTTCCTAATTAGAATTAATTGGTTCTTGAAGTCAAATTAAATTCTGCATGCTGACAAAACGGAAGAGTTAGAAGCAAGTATGATAACATACCACATTTAGGGCTTTAAAATGCTACTTTCTCGTGCTACATGAATTATATTTGTGATCGTGGCCAAACTTCACTCGTCTCTACATCTTTTTAATCTTGTCTATCAATCAGAATTTCCTAAAGCTTGCCATCCATGTTAAATTTTATAGATTGGCATAAGCAATTCATACCCAATGATAAGACCTCAAAGATCACAGTCGTATTTAACAATCAAACATGTGAGATTATAGTATTGCCAGGAAACTAGGTCAAATTCGCAAGTATGTGAATAGTAAAATGTAATTGCTATAGTACGAGATGATGTAAAAATATTGACTTATAGTAATAGTACTATAATAGTACCTCTTTAGTGCAATCCAAATAGGACACGTAGCACCATCCTATTGAGTCAGACTTCATCAATGCCCCAAATTTCAGGTCAAATCTGAATAAGGTTGCGACCTACTAAAAAAGGCACGGATCTCAATGGTAAGATTGTAATTTTGTGCTTTTTGTGGGTATTTTTGCCTTTTTTGTTTATAAACACTTTTATCCTCATCATCCGAATTATTGCATTAACAATTGCGACTCTAAATAAATCTAATAGCTCCACCTACTTTCAAAACAAAAAATCACACTTACTAAATGTTAAGTGCTCAACTCAATTTTGATGATTGCTACAAAAATTTAAAAACATATATCCACATCAATTTCTCAAGCCTAAAAATGTGACTTTCTTTAATAGGTCCAATGAAATAAGCTAAACATTGAAGCACCATCACTATCAAATTCCAAAGTTAATATGAAAAGAGACAAACAAAATCAATATTAGA
>JACFYI010003839.1:102180-124266 GCA_014898755.1 Handroanthus guayacan
GTCCAACCTTTTAATTTTATTTTTTATTTTTTTTTGTTTTTGCTTGAATTTCTTTTTTGCTATTTTTTTTAACTTCAATTTTCCCTTCCCCTTTCATCTCCCAACTCCTCTATCTTTCACCTAGGCAGCCGCAAATTTCAGAGTGTTGTCCAACCTTTTATTTATTTATTTATTTTATTTTTTTGTTTTTGTTTGAATTTCTTTTTTTCTTTTTTTTAAACTTCAATTTTCCCTTCCCCCTTCATCTCCCAACTCCTCCATCTTTCACCTGGGCTGCCATAAATTTCAGATCTAAACTCTCTCTCTCTCTCTCTCTCTCTCTCTCTATATATATATATGTATATACATGCATTGGGTAAGATTGTGTATTAAAAACCCATAAAATATATATGAAATTATAATTAATGATTACATATTTTAATACACATGTATAAATTACAATCTTACATAATAGATATATATATATGTATATATGTGTGTGTATATTATTTAGATCTGAAATTTGAAAGCTGCCCAAGTGAAAGAGAGGAGTTGGGAGATGACACAGGGGTTCAAAGAGCAAAAAATTGAAATTTAAAAAGGGAGGAAAAAAAAAAAAAAAAAAAGAGGTTTAAAAGGGTGCTGCCCCACTGGGGTAGCACCCAGCATCCACTCCACCACTCCGGTGGCACCAAAATTGGTCCCACGTTACAACTTTGACTGCAAATAATATATATGTTTTTTTTTTTAAAAAAAAAGAACAAATTGAGTAAGTTAATCTTGCACGTCGTTATGTACTAGAAGAAAATGTCATTTTAATGACGATATAATGTTTAATTATTTAATTATTTAGAATTTGAATCCATGACTGTGTTTACTGTCTAGATTAAGCAAGAAATCCGTAAATGGAGAAAGTAACGCAAATTTTTGGATCTAGTGAGAAGTTTTAATTTTAGATGAGTGAAATAAATGTTTTTCTTTTATTTATATAGATTTCTCAAGGCTTTTATCATACTGCAGATATTAATCACGCCAAGCATGATAGAATTAGGACTGGCCATTTAATTGCAAGAAATGTCCATAATTTCTCTTCAAATTGTATGCTATCAGTGGGATTTGAACCTACATTTCAAAGGAAGAAATGGTGCCACTTTATTCAAAAAATGATGGCTACATTTGTTCTGAATATATAACCTAAGAATGTATCTTAAATTATAATATCATACTTTTTTATCTAAAAGAAAAGAAAAAAAATATATCATTAGTAGTTTGAACCTTAAGTGATGATAATTATTAATTCTTGATTATTGATATTCCTCTTATAATATATATCATCCATTGACACCCAATAAATAAGATTTAACTTCTTTGGACTTAAATTTAATTGGCGTATGATAAGGACACTTAATTATGATAGAAAAAGCTAGAGAGTATGTCTTCCCATAGACATAACTACTACTTCTAGAATTACTTATATAATAATAATAAATAAATAAAATACTCCTTCTGGAATCAGGAGAGGGGGAGGAAAAAGAATAAATAAATAATGCAAGGTATAAAAAGGAACTGGAACCCAAGAAAATTAGTATGACCGCATGAGATCGAAAACAACTCAACAGTTGTACGAAAGCGTGATTGGACCGGAAAGCACAGTCTACTTCTAGATGACTTGATCGCAATTAATTTTGTTGAAAGATCTTCAAGGGTAAAACACGACTTAAATTAATATATCACATGCATTATTTTCCAATCACATGAAGCTTAGCCTGAATAGTGGAAGTAACACGTGGATTATCAAATTTTTTTCACCCTTATCCCATTGTTGAATTTAAGTTCTTCTGATATTTATCTTCAAATATAATTTGAAGATAAAACATTTAGTTGTATATATAAATATATATATATGTGTGTGTGTTACAAATGTAATTTACTTGTAATGCAAAGGATCGGTTACAATATGCAATTTTGCTTCAAGTTCGAAGAATGGTTTTAAATTAAAACAGTTTATATAGTTAAGAATGGCTACTAGATCTATATCGACCTTGCAGTGAGTTTAACTTTGAAAATAAAGAAACACGTCAGAATTACTAGATAATTTCAGCAAAGATCCTCCGACAAAAATAATTTGTAAATTTAAGCAGTAAATATAAGAGATTATAACTTTTGATCGAATCCCATTGGGAAAATATAAAGTGTCCACTTGACATGGATCAATCTCCCCTACACGTATGTTTTTGAAGATGATTTTACCTGTTTATATTGAACAATCATTGTACTAGATGAGAGATCGAGTTGAAGGGATTGCACCTACAAAAAGGGGAAATAATAATAATAATGAAAGAAAGAAAGAAAAAGGAAGAGAAAAACACAGTCTTACGGTGTTCATACATTTTTTATTATCTAGGGGCAATTTGGTATTTTCCGCTATGATCACGTATAAATCCTAGTGCTAAACAATCCACTTATATAGTTTGTTCCATGAGGAAGAGAAAATAAATAAATTACTATTTGTCTAATTAATGAAATAACAACCACCATTATTATTCAAAATGCAATTTTTAATCCTATAAATAATTTAATGGTTTTTCATAAACACTCAGTACATCAAAGAATTTTTGGTAATTTTCTTGTAAAATACATTGGTTGCCTGATTTTACTCGAAGACAATTTTGTCTTGTTATATCATATGCGTAAATATTCCGTTTCCATTTGGATTTGAACTTAGATAATTTTTATTTTTATTTTATTTTGATATGTCAGGTGATGTGATAGCTTTCTTGAAATTCTACTTCAAGCACTTATGGGACAAGGATATTTGTTTAAAGTAATGCCAATTTCAGGAGAAATAAAAAAATGAAAAAAATATTCCAGATTGATGTTGTCCTGCGGAGACCGCCACTTCCAAGTTACAAGGTCATCCATGTACAAAGACAAACAGTGGCTTGTCCTCTTTTACATTAATCATGTCCTAAAAAATATCCAAATGACTTTTAGAAAAATAAGCTGCTTTTCATTTATAGATTGTTGCCCCAAACAAAATATTAATTTTGAATTGTGCAAGAAGGATTTTATGTTCCATATTTAAAATTTAATGAAAAAATAATAAATAAATATTTTATCTAATTAGTTTTGAAAGATGTATATCACGAAAATTTCGATAGCAAACATGTCGCTTTCAAAGTATACGTAAAATAAACGTGATATAAATCGTAGAACAAAATATATCCACAAATAGAGGTGATGTGTTTGATTCTTTTTTTAGTTGAATATGTAATTATGTCCATTCAAAATGGAAAATAAGAGTAACGTTAATAATTTCGATATACTGATGAATATGCTGATTGTGACTCGAATTTTTATTTTCTAATAATCAATTCATAGAATACTGCATGGCCCATTGGTTTTACTTAAAAGTCTTTAATCACCACCATCAAGGGCAATTGTTTCTTTGGGAAAACTTCCTATGAGAGTGAAATAGTGTGAACACACTAAGATTAATTAGATTCTTCTTTATTAATGCATTAATTTACAGAACTCCCATGCAATTTTTAATTATTTTTTATCTTAATAAATTGATCTAGAAGGTGTTTGTGCGATCTTTTCATTTTTATTTTCTAGAAAGTATTAGTTTTACAGTTGTAAAATAGACCACTAACTAATAAGTATTAAAATTGTAAAATAAGAAGATTTGATAAAAGAAAATGTATTTTGAGTTTTTGAAAAATACTAAAGTACCTTTTGGTTTTACGAAAAATAATACAGATAAAATCGTCAAATATGAGAAATTAAAATATGAACATAAAAACCAGAACTAGCGAAAAGAAATAACATTGTTTTATTTCATGTCGTGATTAATTACCCTGCCTTGTTACAAAATCTTTTTATAGTAATAATAATAATGTAAGATCTAATGAAATCTAATAGCATAAATGCATGTGCATGCACAAATTAAATTGCGATAAGCAGTCGCGAAATTTAAAATTGATTATTACCTTGAGTTAATTTATTAAGAGTTCAATTTAAACCCATTTTGTTTTTAGTCAAAATCTGAATATGAAATGTATTTAGACTTGAGTGGCAATCATATAATTTCAGAATATAATAATTATACCACCAGTTTTCAACAGGAAGACAGAAAAATTATATTAATAATAATATAAACAAATAATAAATAAAAATTAAAGTCAAGCTACTTATGAATTGATTGTATTACAGCACAACCTAATCCGTTTAATTTTGGTGGCAGCTATAATCCCTTCCAGAATATGAAGGCGGCTAGGTACCGGAAACTTAGGTATCATTTTCATATTTAATTTCCACCATTTTTAATATTTAAAAGAGTTGGTCATAGTTTCTGTAAAAGAACATGTATATTTTTTGATGATTTATATAAAAATATTAAGTAAGATAGATAAGAATGAAAAATCATTAAATTTAAGAATGAAAAATCATTAAATTTAGAATTTTTTACATATAAGAATATGTATTTTTCAAAATATATGTGTGTGTGTTATTCTAAAATGACGACTATACCTTATGCCAACTCTAAGCCGATCTTGATTGACATGGTAATAGAATGGCATGATAAATGTAGATAGAAATGAAAATAAAAATAAATAGTATTTATAGGAAAAAAATAAACAAATGATTTTCCAATTTCTAGAGCCATATTTAATAAAAAGAAAAAAGGTTGTATATATGGTATAATCAATTATGAAGAACCCAATCCACCTTTAGAAAATCGATTACTAAAGGGAATTGGGTTTCAAACATAACAATTTCTATCTACATATAACGTATTATCTTTATTCCCATATGAATATTCTCACCCGTTAATTTATCAAATTTTCTTTTACAGTTACAATAGTGACTTGTGATATTAAATCTTGTATTAAATCAAACAATAGATAGCTTAAGTGGGCATCTAGCTAAGCTTATAAGTTTACCCAACTACCCTTTGAGTCTCTCACCATTTGTGATTCACACTTATAACAACAACAGAATCTCCAATTATGATTATTGACATGATAGAATGATATTTCTCAAAATTGAGCGCTTCAGCGACCATGCAATAGTAGTCAAAGCGCTGGATCTAACCACTTCCAATTTTCTTCTACTGGTCCCCTGATTGATGATGCTCAAAAACATAAGGAAAATGCACAGGACGTGCGATTCTACTATGTACAGAGAGGCGCTAATCGTGTGACTCATTTTATTGTTAGAAATGCTTTCTGTATACAAGATTCTCGTATTTTGGATTTTGATGTAATGACTCTATGTTGGCTTTGGAAGCCATTCAATCTATAACGCTTATTTATTATGGGATGAAAAAAAGAAGAAGAAGAAGAGTTTTTTCACATTTTGTGACAAATTTGAACGTCATCATCAAATATTTAATTTATTTATTCCCAAGAATTAAAAAAAAAAAACAACAAAATTATAATTTGAAACACTTTATAGTATATATTTTTCACAATGCACAATAAAAAAACATGACTTGGGTGCCAAAAATTTAACATGAAATTTGTCACAAGTCTATATAAGAGCTAAAAAATTGTATAATGTTGCTTAAATGATTTAAATAATTTTGTTACATAAATGATTTAATTGTATGAGAGATAAAAAAAAAAAAAATTGTATATTGTAACATGAATGATCTAATGGTGATAATAGTTGTGCTTAAATTATCATCATTAACCGTTATTGATACATGTATAATAATAATCTAGTGACAATAAAAATTTAGTCACGAAAATTGTATAATTTTTGTCCTGGAACTTTTATCTAGCCCACCCATAAATTAAACTACAATGTAAACTTCTTAGCAATAACAAACAAAATTTTAATTTTTAGATTTAGCACAATAAACAAATAATGTTATAATTTATGCAATTCCAGTCAATCGTCAATTAAATATAAAAACATTATTTCCATAGAAACTTCAACCGTGTTACTTGTCCATCACTACCAAAACCGTGTAATGATAAATCTTTCAAGAATATTATTAACCAGAGAATAAGCATGTGTTTCCACGGATCCTAATCACGTTTAAGTTAATTAATCAAATTTATAACAATACATAAATGTTTCCATTTTAGACTTAGGACCATTTCAAAATCAAATAAAAACTACAAAATATGAAATTACGAAAAAGCCCTCGAAGTCCCCCTTCCTCAAAAAGTCAAAACTCCATAAAATCTAAAATATACCAGAGACAGAAGCTTCCATAGAATAATTTATACTTAGCCAAGACTTTGCATTTCTTTGACCGCTATCTTTTGAATCTTGATCAAGTCATTCAAATGGGCTCCTCTTTATATATTTAAACCCTTTTTGCCCCTCACTTTCTTCGATCCAAATCAACTTACAGAAACAAAAAACCCTCTCAGAAAGACAAGCAATCCAATAAAAAACATCTGTTTTGAATTTTGATTCATCTTTTTCAAATGTTCATTTGTGGAACTGGAAATTTTGGCCAAGATCATGAAGATGAAAACGAAACATACAGCAGCCAATTACCCACGGCAAAGAGATCCAAAAGAAGCACAAGTTTCTGCAAAATCATAGGCAGAGACAATTCCAACAAGAACCCTTATGCAGACAGAGGCCTGGACAAATTCTACGCCCTTTTAGCGGATCTTGACGACAAAAAACAGAAGATTTACACTCAAAAGGGCTCAGAAGACATCTCCTTCGTTCGATTCGTGTACACCAATGATTCAGATCACGTGAAACCAATAGTCGTTAAGGTGAAAAAACAGGACAAAAACAAAGGGACTTTCATTAAACCGTTGGTGGACAACAAGCAAGAACAAGCAGAGAAGACTAACACAGAAGCAGTCGCCAAAGAGGAACCCGACGAGAATACCCGCAAGAAGAAGAAGTACTGCCTGAGATATAGTCAGAGCTTCAAGTTAGAAAATCTGAGACAACCTTATTACTATTTCCCGGTGATTGTTGTCTTGATCTTGCTGTTTCTTGCGGTGTACGGTCGGTCTTTCGCCATTCTTTGTACTTCGATCGGGTGGTACTTGGCTCCTAGTGTAGTCGGGAGTTCATCGTCTTCATCAAATCAAAGGAAGCCCAAGAGGAAGAAGGAATATGTGAGGAAGGTAAGTGAGAAAAAGATTGCGCAGAGTGAAGGACCTTCTTCCCCAAAAAGTGTCATAAATGGACCCAAAGATAGAAGATGAAGATTGAATTTACATTTCTCAGGTTCTTTTTTTTTTTTTTAACAGTTTTTTGGTGATGTAAATAGTTTTTTCAGTGAAAAACAATATGTTAGGCCATGTTTGACATGTTGTATGGTGTACATTTGGGAGTTTTAGTTTTCGTGTGGAGATAGGAAGGGAGTGATGGAAGATGTGTTCCGTTGCCAAACAAGGTTGTGGAAGGCACACCTTGTATGTGTTTAGACTTCAACAACCTTGAATTGTAATTTTTCGTAGTTCAATAGTTGAAGGAAATGTAATAATTATTTTGGTCTGTTGTACAGGTGTTTGCAAGAGTTCTTTCTTATTTTTTTAAGAAAAATGAAAATTATAAAAAACTCCGGTGAAAACATTAAAAAGGTATATAAATAACGAGGGGATATTTTTTTAGCTTTCAGCATTTTATGTTTTAGTTTTATAGAATCATGATTAGAAACCAAAGCATAATTAAGATAAAAGTAGAAAACCTTTTTCTTAAGCTACTGCAAATACCCTTATTTGAAGGTGTGTTTTGAATAAGTTTCTGTTTCCTCTACTTTTCAGTGCACGTTAATCTTGATTTTCTAATGAAGTTATTGTATTATATTTTATCCTATTTGATGTTATTTCATGTAAAGAAGTCGACAAAAAGTATATATAAGTTTTAATCACTAATTCATCACTTATTTTGAAAATTTGATCTGAATATATGACTAAATTTTATATTTGATGAAATATGATCATTATCCATTTTTGTTAGTCAAAATATATTATGATTTAATTAATATATAGGTGACATAGGCAGAAACCAACACTTGGAAATTTAATCAATTTTGAAGAATTAAGCCCCCACCCCAACTATGTAATTCTTTGGCGGCTGAATATTTTTATTGGGTAGAGTGTCTACAAGTTAGTAAATTCTACTATTTTCTTCTTCTTCTTCAGGCCTCCAGACCTGATCCATTGGTCTATGTTTATACCAAGTCATTAATCAAGAATTAGTAGATGTACAGGGTGTTGGGATAAGCATATAAGTTTCTTTCTTTCTTTTCCTTTCTTTTTTTTTTTCAAAAAAAATAATAATAAAATTGATTCCTTGAATATGAGAAATGGATTAGTGCTACTTAGGTTTATTCAAGAAAGGAAGAGACTAAGTGATTGTTTGGAAAATTTCTGGATTGACTGGAGCGGGATGGTGTGATGTGGTGCAGGCATGTCATTGTGTGTGTTTGCATACACAACAATTAATTGAGAAAAATAAGATGTGTATGTATAGATGTATATGTGCCTTGAATTGTGAGAATGAAATACTTATAAAGTTTAATGTTTAAAAGACCTTAGAACAATTTAGCAATCTACAAATTGAAGGTTCAAAAGTTTACAGATAATGCAATGATTATCTTAGACAATTTGCTTCGAAGTCATGATAGAACCAAGTAAAAGAGAAAAACTAATTTGTTTCAATAGAAAACGGTGTCCCTAAAGAATTCTAAAATATTATAGCACATTTGAAAGATAACCATAAAATCAAAATTAAATCTCTATATCTATTTTTTTTTTTTTCTCTCCCCAAAAGCTGCGTGTGCTGAGGCGAGGGATAGGCAGACCCTTACCCGTTTATTAAATTAAAAAAGGGTGGGTTACAAAAGTAAAGCACAAAAACAAGGTATACTACTCCCTATTACAATGAACATGAAGATCGAGAAAATTCCACTTATCTAATTTAAAGACCAACTAAATTTGTAGGCAAGGAACCATTCTCTATAAATCCGGATTCATGTTGCATGCAAGCCCAATTGGCTAAGAAGTCGGCAGGTTGATTCCCTTCATGAAAGATGTGTGAGATATGAACGATGATACAGTTAAGAAGCCTTCGAATTATTTTGAAAGTGTGTCGGAATTGCCAACACATGCCCTTGTCGAAGTTAATGAGTTGTATCACAATTCACAACTGTTGAGTTCATCTCCAGCCGAACATAATGAAATCCCCCATCCACGCTTTAAGCACACTTTTAGCTTGACTAAAATCCTTGAGATGTTTCTTCTTCTCCTTCTTTTATTTTTTTCGGGGATTCTTCCATCCCTATGCATGATTTCATTCTCTTAGCTTTTCATCTGGACTGGCCATATATTATTGGATCAACCCTGCCTTGGTCGAACCCATTTTGGAGCCAAGCTATTATTAGGCCCAAGCAGGGGTCATTCTCATTCAGTAACTTCATCATTTGCATTATCTTTTCTTGTTTGTACATTTCATTATTTTTCATGATATTTTTGTTTTCCATTCAATAAATAAAAAAATAAAAAAGGTGTCACTCAAAGCCAGTGTATTGGATAAGGTTAGGTATAAATCCTGGGTCATGTTATTTGTACTGTGTTATTGTCATCTTTAATTAACCTTTTGTATTCAGTATTGTGTTTACTATGGTTTTATTGCAAATGTATCTTTGTCATGTCGAAATATAATGTCTCTTTGTCACGTCAAAATAACTTTTTTGAAAAAATAACAAAAAAATGGACATTTTCTTTTGTCCCTTACCACGTGATCTGTCATCTTTAATTAATCTCTTTTTTTTATCTAGTTATTGTGTTTAGTATGTTATTATTGCAAATATATCCTTTTCATGTCAAAATAACTATTTTTGGATAAAATTACAAAAATTGGACTTTTTTTTGTACCAAAGTTACCCCCTGCCCCCGATTTATTTGAAGTAATTCTATATGTTTTTGAAAGTTTTATTAAGGTGATATTAAAATCATTGATACTATGATATTGTTTTAATTTAATTAAAATACAAGTAAAGTCATGATTCCATGACTTGGTTTGGCACTTCCCAAGCATAACCCGCTTAAATCAAGGAATAAATAAGGTACAAACTTTAATCATTTTTTTTTTTTTTTTGATAAGTAGTTATATACTTTAATCAATTAGTCAATTAGACTTTGGAGAGGGATAAAATAGACAAAACACACATTTGTTTTGTCCTGATTGTGGGAACAAGACAAACATTATTTATATTCTATTGGTTTAATAAAAAGGATAAATATTGAACATACGTCGAAATTTTTGGATCATCAACATCAATTTTATTAAGAGTATATATCAAATTTTAGTATTTAAAATTTGCTAATTTTACTATGCAACTTATTTTGGGTAGCAAACCATCAGTTTAACTAAGATCAGTCTCTAATTAAACGACGTAATTAATTTTCTTCTTTTTTTAAAAAAAAAAATTCTTAATCATAAAATAATTTTACAAAGTAGAAAATTATTTACATTAAAACTGCTTTTATGGTTTTGCCCCTTATGGGGTTACCTTACAAAAGAGGAAAGAACAGACAAAAAATATGCGAATTCCACAACGATTTGGATCGAAAGAACAGAAACAGAATTCTACGACGACTTGGTAGCTCGCCGTACAGAATCTGAAAAATACTCTACTCCCCTTAGAAAATCCTAAAACTTAACCATTGTGATAACATCAAAGTCGAATTTACAATAGAAATTCAAAAAAGAAGAAGAAGGAGGAGGAGTAGAACTGTGAAATGGGTTGCTTTGACTGCTTCGGTGGAGGGAGCAAGGAGCAGAGACGAGAAGAGGAGCGTTTGGCCTCTGAAGAAGCCCGTGCGAGAGCCGCCGAGGCTGCCCAGAAAAGGTTTCGATTAAGTTTTTGTTATTATTTTGTGAATTTAATTACTTTGGGTTTGTTCAATGTTGATTTTATGGGATTTTCTTGAAAAAAAAAAATAGAATTTTTCAGACATTTTTTTGTTGTTTTCTTGGCTTCACTTTTTCTGTTTATTTCATTTAGTTCTTTTGAAAAAATGTTCCTTTTTTCCTCTTGGGAATATTGTCTTGATTTGTAAGGTTTATTTCTTTCTTGTAACAATCATACATCTATCCCTGCTTCCAGTTTGATATGTATCTTCATTAGAATGAAATGATTTAGTATGAGGCATCTAGTGCTGTGTTTGAATCGAGGAATTTGGTGAGGAAAAATGAAGAAAAAGGCTGAAGGTACAAAATTTTAAGACAAAGTTACATCATTTAAAGCATAGGAAGAATTTAACTTCGTAATATCCAGTAACCGAACGTAAGTAGAGTTACTAGACAAGGCAAACGTAAGATAACAAATTGAAACATGTTCTTGGATCGTTGTAACCTGTTTCTGCCGTTCGTTGGATTGAATTGTGCGTTTTATTTGCTGTCTTTTGCATTACTTTGATAGAATATTTGGAAATCTTATGAGTTCAGTGGAATTCTCTTAAAACATTAGTCTTTTGGTTTTGATATTGGACATGGATTGCGTTCGGCTTACAAGTTTATACATCTTATGAGCTGTTTTTGAAACTTATAATAAGTTGTTGAAATATTTTGATAAAATAAGATATTATAGCTCGTAAGATGTTAGCAATGGCAATGTTGTGATTAAGATGTTTAAAATCAAAGGAGTATGCTAAGGTCGCAAAGGTAAGTTAGAAACTCCTTATATTCTTAAAATGGTTTATAAGATCTTAAAATCTTATTTTGAGAGTTTATAAGATCTTTTTGAGCTTTTAAGCTCATTGAAACACCCACTTTGTGATGAGAAGAAACTCAAGCTCATTACAAAAGATGTCGACCAGAAAGGTGGAAGCTCAAATTCAAATAGAAGTTTCTTTTTGTGCTTTTGTCATATCTCCTTATCTTCTAGAGAAAACAACATTCCGATGACAAGCCATTTGAGTTTCCATCATTATATTCCTTACTTGTGTTCCTTTGTTATTTTATCTAGCACTTGAGCTGCAGAACATTTTACTAACTACTTGTCTTATTTTTCTCCCTAATTTTCTATGAGAGGGTCTTATTTCTTACCTTTACCGGATTCTCCTTATGAGAAAAGGTTTCTCCCTGTCAAGAAAAAATTAGCTTTTGTTTTCGCTGATAGCGCTAAAGAAACCTATATCATTCATGTTACATGCTTTGTTGATGACATGTAGGCTCTTTGATTTGCTCAAATGGATGTTTAAATCACACCCTCTGCATTTAAAGACTTTGCAATGAATTAAGAGTTTAAACAGACAGAAATGCAAAACCTTTAGTAAGCCAATTTTATGCGATGTGTGGATCCTTGTGGAGAGAAGGATTACGTGCGAATTTCTAGATTCACGTTTTATCTGCCATCTTAAAGAGGTCGGAACCTGGATTGTTAACCAGTTCCATTTGCTTTCGGAAGCTTATTTACAAAACGTACAATTTGCTTGTCTGCTCGTTGCATAACATGTACATTACACCATGATTGCAGGCAAGAGCAATTTGAACAATCCGCAGCAGGAAGGGCTGCAAAAGCACAGATAGCAGCTGCCGCAAAACAAAGTGCTAACACCAACAAAGGCGAACCAGTTCTGAAGGTATTATGTTCTTCATATATGTTTCTGCATTTCACGATCGTCTTACACAGTTCGGGTTTTATAAGCTTCTTCATTAATGTCATCTTCCATCTTAATTTCCTCTCTGCTAATTTGTGCTTTCAAATTGTTATATATGGGGCTTACACTCTAAAAACAATTAATCTACTGCGATGATGATGCTTCGAGTTGATTCTTTTTGGTTCTTTATATCGATGCAGTGGCAAATGGGATGAGATCGATCTTGAATATTGCTCGACTACGATTGTACTCTGTAAGTATGCTCATTTATTTTCATTTTTAATGTTTTTTACTATCTTCTTCTGCATAATTAAGGGCTTTTTTGGTAGTGCCATGAAAAGTCTGTGATACATTAGGCCTTTTTCGTTTGATACTAGTAAAAAATACTTTTACTGTGCATAGACGAATATAATTTACAGCAGATAATATGTGAATTTTGGACTGTAAAATAACTTGTTCTTATGACAGTGAATTTTTCTACCTGCAGATGTATAAAAGAAACTACGGTTTGATCAGTAGCAAGTGTCTTTAACTTTGTTGCTTTTCAGTAAAAAAATATATGTAAAAACTGCATAAAGATGAATAATTTCTGAATATTTTATTTTTATTTTTCTTTATATTTGTGTATAGCTATGTTGTGGTAGGTTCAACTCTATATCAATAAGCTGTACGGACTTGTATCATACAAGCTTAAATGAAAGAGATTGTTCTTGCTTCCTTCAAAGGAATATTTGATAGGTTCATGATTTTAATTTATTTTTGTATTTGCCATTAAATTTTGTCTATTTTCGTCCATAAAAGAAATATTTGAAATGCTAATTGCAGAGCAGTTTTTATTATCTTGCAGAGCAGTTCAGAAAAAAAAATCTCTCTCTACACTTTCTCTCTCTAAACTCTTTTAAGCAAAAAATCGATATTTTGTTAACTTTTCGACGATTTTTCGTATTATTTCAAAGTAATAATTTAGGGTTTAGATTTATATTCAATATTAAAATTTGTATTGAAAATTGATCGATTTGAACAAGTAAAAAAAAAAAAAGAAGCCCGAACGCCTTATGCCTACAACGGGCGGCGCGAGGGATGGATTGCGCCTGTCGCGGGTGCAATGAATGTGATGGTGGCGTCCGTTGCGGGCGCAGGCCCTTGTTGGGGGTTTAAAAAAAAAAAAATGGAAATCGCACTTGCGGCGGGCGCAAGCGCCTGAGCGATCGCACCTACAGCCGGCGCAAGGTCCTGAGGGGTCGCACCTGCGACGGGTGCAAGCTTCTGAATGGTTGCGCCCGCAATGGGCGCAAGCCTTATATATAATTTTTTTTTTTTTTTAAATTTGCGCCTCCCACAAGCCCCAATTGTCAATCCTTGCGCCTCCCAGAGGCGGGAGGCGCAACACACTAATTCTATGTGCCCATGGGAGGCGCAATTAAAAAAAAATATTATACTTCATATTTCTTTGGATTTTTGTTTCAAAAATAATAATTTTATCTTACTGTTAGAAGAATTTTGCTCAAAATCTGACTCACTCATTTTGTAAATGTTGAAAATTTTGTAATTTTATGTTAAAATGTACTAAAATTTAAAAAATGGACAATTATTGAAGGGTGAAAGTTTATATGAAAAATTTTCAATTGCTCTACATTAGTAATTTAAGCTATGTAAAAGGCACCAAGAAATATTTATTGAAATAAAAGAACTGACATCAAAATGTGTCATAACTAAGGGCACGTTTGGTTGGGTATAATTAATTCTGAGATTCACAACTAAAAGTCTTCCAAACTTGCATGAATGGTTATATTTGAAATTATGTTTGGAAAGAAGAATTCTCAAAATTCCAAAATCCGAGTTCATTGGAAGGATCTTTTGTAGTCATGATTTGAATAAATGATCGTCTTCTATTTAGAGATATCACCATTCAATTATCTTTGTACGCTTTTCATAATTCAGAAAACTTTAAACCACTATTTAATTGCAGAATTTGATTCAAAGTCAAATTTTGATAGATACCACCCAAACAGGACTTAAATTTCTTTCATTTCAAATTGCTTCTCATCATTCACAAAACATTCAACTGTACAAAATTGTTAAACAAGAATAATCAGAGGACCCCATTTCCCAGTTTTTAATAGGATTTCTTGGCTTAAAATCGCTAGATTTTATTGTCATTGAAAGCTCTGAACAGGAGAAGAAAGCTTAAGCTCATGAGCAGCTTGAAATGAATCTGCAGCTTGCTGCATTAATCCTTCCATCTTATAGATCAATCCAAGGTTCATCCATGCGTTGTGGTTCGTCGGTTCCAAACGAAGAGCATTCATTAAGAAGCTTTTTGCGATAGGAATCAACTTATTTCCCATCTTCACCAACACTTCAGCAGTCGAAACTATACTCGGGACATAATCCGGTTCTATTGATAAAGAAACTGAGAATGCAACAATGGCTTCTTTATATTGTTCTTGAGCTTCAAAGAGTCGTCCTGCAAGCATTTCAAGAAAATCTGGAAGTGAGGGATGATACAACTGCATATTCTTAAGGGTTAACTGCAAAAGTCTTGATGCTTTGTATTTTCTACAAAATGCAATAATCATCCCAACTCCCCTGAAAATAAATACCCCATGTGGTTTTCAAAATTACAATAACATTCTATATCGCTAGTTCAGCTGATGAAAATTTAAATGGAGTCCATGTAATATTACAATTGAACCCTTTGAAAAATTTAGATATTTACTCCAACATAACAAAGTAAAACCACTACCAATCTAATGGCAGGTGATGGTGTTATACTGTTATTGCAATTTCAAAACCACAAGGGCATTTAAGTAATTATCCCTTACTAAAAACTCCCTCCATCTTTTCAAATTATAAATACGCTCTTGATGTTCGTCTCTCTCTCACAAATTCACCAGCCATTAATAGCCAATACAAAATTTTAACAGAATCGCCTCTGTTGCAATGCAATAAAAGTAGTCGTAGTTTCGAAAACAAGCTTTTTGCAAATGAATCAAACCTCAAGGAAGTATTGATACAATGATACCCTATTCTTTAAATATGAGGATGAGAGAAAGGCTTACAAACCTGTTGCATGCCAACAACGAGGGGAGTAAAACTTGGCCGCCTTGGCTTTTTTAATGCAAATATCTGAATCAACCCATAACTCATGGTCTGAATAGAGTCCAGCCAAATCTAACCATGCTTCTAACTCCAACCTCCTCTCAGCTTCTACCTGTTCCAGTGTGGGAGAAACATATTCTTAACATAATTACACGTTGAAAACCAATCTTGAAGAGTACATCGAACGAACTGAAAACTATACAAACCTCGTTGGCATTCTTGTCATGTTGCTCACTGAGTCCTTGAATTAGTGATAGCAAAATCCGGTAAGTTTCTATCGCTTGCTTCGGTTGGTCTTGAGCGATCTTAACAGCAGCTTTCAACCGCAGAAGTTCCAGCTGATCAATACTTCCTGTCTCATCTATGGCAAGATCAATGATGGCTTCTGCATCTTTTAGTCTTTGATCTGCAGATGCAATAAGAGCCAAAAGTTTCCAACCTATTGTTGAACTGCCAGCGGTCGTTTTTGAGTATATCATCACTTGCTCAAAGGCCGAATTCAAGTTCCTTTGGATAGCATTTTCCAGCCCAAGTCTAAAGCTGATTTCTTGATCCTTAATCGCGCAAGCACGGTTTAAGGAGTTAAGTGATTCTCTATGTAAAGTAACTCTTTCAAAATCAGAAATCGACGTTCTTGCTGCATTTCCATAGCACACTCCGAGAAACTTATGAGCTTGGCTTAGGATATGCTCGTTTTGGCCTATCGAAATATCAATTACTCTACGTGCGAACTCTATCCCTTGAGAAGATTCATTGGGATCTTGAGCACATAACTTTGCTCCTAACAAGAATGATGCTAGATGAGGTTTTTGGTTATCTTCTGAAAAACCCGATACTTTCTTTAGAAGGTTCAACGCTATTTCATTCTGACCTGCAGCGCTGTAGCAAAGAGCAAGAAAGTACCATCTATCGCCTCGTGTATAGATACCTGGAAGAAGTTGCTCCACGTGATCTGCCAAAGACTCGAACTGTCCACAGATCGCGAGTGCAAACGTTAAAAGATCCATTACTTCTTGATCCCACTCTATTTCACCATACAGAACCTTCTGCATGAGTATAAACAACAGAAGGATCGATTCTTCGGTACTACTTTTCGGGAAGTTTGATCCCCATGGTTGATATTGAGAAGGGACGCTCGTTTCAACACCTCCATAGAGCAATGTAGCAGCTAAGTCCTTCTGCACTTTTGCAAGTCTTTTCGGATCAAGATTCCACGGCTTAAGTAACGCCCTTCGATATGCAGCAATCGCTTCGTCTAGAGAACCTGCCTGTAACCATAGCTTGGGAAGCAACTCCAGTGCTCTGTGGAACATCTCAAGTAACTTAGTATCTTCGTTGATTTCGTTATATATACCGTTTGGCAGAGCTGATTCAACTGTATCCAAGATAATCTGGCACTCTCTTGCAGCTTCTATCAATCAGAAAGAAAACAGACAAATAAGAAATGAAGCACGTTCTATGTCCATTGAAAGACGAAGATTACCTTAAATCCAGACACAATGGAAGCAGTAAGTACCTTTAACTCGTCTGAGTTCCGCTAAAGAGTTAGCTTTCAGTAAGATTGCTTCAAGAAGTAGACTCACTGAATGTAGTGACATTACACCAGGCAGCACGCTTCTCCCTCTCGACCGCAGTTTTCTCGGTCGAGTTCTCTCAGCAATGGCTTTAGACATTCTTGGGGACAAGAGTCTAATGTCAATCCCTTGAAACACTTGAAGGGCAGCATCAAAATTGCCTCTTTGGTATTCAAGCCTCCCCAACAATGCTCTAGCTTCCTAAAATTCATATTCAAAACCAATTTCTTGAGCATTAACCTCTCAATAAATATGGGGGCGAAGCCCCTTGTTTGAAGAAGCACCAACCTCCCCTTAAAGGGAGAGGCCAGGGATGCGGAGCCAATGCAGCAGAAACAATCTTTCCAAATCAAAATATCAGCAAGATGAGCCCAAACCACAAATAACACAAGATAATCACACAAGTAGAGAACACATGATTTTTAATGTGAAAAACCCCATCAAATTCAGAGGGTAAAAACCACGAGGCCTATAAAGCCTGATCAGCCAATTCCACTATAATTTGAGGCAAAATTACAGCTGTCCAAACTCCACAAAATGCTCACAAAAACAATGCCAAAGAGAACAAAATAGTATCACAACCTGTGCTGGATCCAACAAGGGGTTCAATCCCCTTCTCGGAAATGGCTCCTCAGCCCCTCAAATTTATTAGTTTTGACACATTACTCTCCGAGGAAAATTTAAAAAACATTTAGCACACTCAACTTAAAGTCATTGAAGCACTTGGCGCACAAGAGGATTTTCAAGCAAAATATACAGCGTGAAAGCGCAGTCAAGAGGATTTTCAGGCGAAATATACTGTCAGAAAATTGAAACTAATATGTAACTCTCAAGTGGAATTTCACGATAAACACCCCGTCAGAGAATCAGCTAGTGACTTTTATATATCTTGTCAAATGACATACTCATCGTTTTCTCTTTTGTCTGTTCAAAAACTTCATCTTGTGAAATGACAATTCGATCGTGCAAAGGTAAAAACAAAATGAGAACGTCATTTGACAAAACACGTAAAAATCACGTAATAATCCTCGAAAATCCCCGAAGTTGAGGGGTGAAATGCTTTTTACCCATAAACACATCAAAAACAGAAGGCAGAACTATGACTACCAATTTGAAAGCGCTGTAAAGAGAAATGGCTTGTAAAAACACCTCATAATTCAAAGAAAGAGCCTCTTTCAAGGTGGATTCAGCTTCATCCACTTGAGCATCTTCAAGCTTTGATTCCCAATCAACAGTTCCAGTTCTTGATGAAAGCCCACTTGCTGAAAAATCTCTTGTGGCTAATGACTCTGGAGACTGTGGAACTGCCTCTTCCAGTTTGAATTGCTCTCCAGAACAAGCACACAACATTTTTTGCTTCTAAAAGTAAAGAAGAACTCACCCTTTTTTATATCAACTTTCACTTACTTCTTTCCCTTGAAAAGGTAAATAATTGACCCTTTTAGCAGCACTCGTAATAATTGACCCTTGTAGCAGCACTCGTTCACCTATAACATAACAATTTTCCTATGAAGAGTAGCCCAAAAAACATGTGAATAGATTAAGCATTGCATCAGGTCCATTACAGTATGTAGAAAGAAACCTATCCTCAAGAAATTGAAAGTAACAGAAGAGAACAAAAGCTGAACAGGGGAAAAAAACAAGAAAGCAAAGATGAGAAGGACAATACAGAAAAGAGGCTTAGCAAAAGAGCAAAACCTGAAACGATTTACATTTTGACTTCCATTAGCAAAACGACACGGGCTGTGATCACGGATGTGAAAGGGCAAAAATTTTGAAAATGTGGACTTTGTATTTTGAGATCTGAGTTGGATTTTGATGGGCCATTTTTTTGAACTTTCATTATTGAAAAGAAAAATGTCTTTCCATGATGGATTGATATTCCTTTTTGTTTTTTTATGAAAATATAATGGATTGATTTCACCATACAGTATACAGAGAGCTTTTGCATTGGTGGGGTGTTGCAGAGTTAGCAGAAAATGCAGCTGTCTTAAGATTCTCTCTGTTTTCTGAAATGTTTTTCGGGTTTGATGCTCGTTTTTCTGCATTATTGTATTGACATGTGAAAAGGGGGTGTGTTATGAGATGGGCTCAGGACTTTTCTTCTTTATTTATTTATTTATTATTTTTATTTTTATTTTTTTGCTTCCCAACAGTACAGCAATCGGCCCCGAAGTACCTCTCCCGGCTTCAAACTCAATTCAATCTAGAGTTTAAGATGCAGCACAAATGAATCAAAGAGCCTTGCCTTTGCTAGAATTACAACCCCCTGTAATTAAACTTGGCAAGATGGGTTCATGGCATGCTCATTCAATGCTTAAATATGGTGACATCATTTTTATATATTTTTGTATTATTATTTTAAGATAAATGATTGATTTTATTTAAAAGATCAATTTTAAATCAAAAAGTATTTTAAAAATAGGGTCTCACTTTGAAAATTTTGGAAGGAAAATGAAAGTGATAGATTTAATTATATTTATATGCATAGCATAGTTATTATTACAATATCAATATTTTCTAATTCTGTATGTTTTATTACAGGGCCCTCCCATGAAAGACAAAAACCTCTCTTCCAAGTTTACAAACATTTACACGGCCCCCCTTTCGATTAGGGCTCTTGCATAGAATTGCTGACATTATTGAAAAATTGTGTTGAGTTTTAACCTGCAAACCTGTTTTTTGACAACCTTAAACAATATGCCAAATTTAAAGGTTGGTGCTTTTGTAATAACAATTTTGTAAATGAATTAATTGTAATCAATTATATAGCAATTGCATGATAGTAGTCATCTCAATAATTAGCCATAAGATAAAAGGATGTTTATATTTTAATTTAGCTTAGATTTGTGTGTGTGTGTGTGTGTGTGTGAACAAACTTTTGTTTTTAAAGTTGAATTTTGGGCGTGAATCTTGAGTACTTTTGACTAATTTTCTGAAAAAATTTGGTGGATGGAAATTTATGGCGCCTCAAGAACTCAATGATTGAATCAAAAGATAACTAAGAAATATTATATATATATATATAGCGATCAAGTCATTATGATTTATTTAAGAAAATAATAAAAATTTAGCTGGATAATAAAAAAAATTGAACTGGATAAACTAACACCCTTAATCATGTGATTAAGATGAGCTTAATGTTAATCTAGTTTATGATTCTAGTTTATTCATATATTTATTTAAAAAAAAAAAAATCCTCTCAACAATTGATAATCCCACTAAACACAACTACTTGTAATAGCACGTAAATGTTACAAAAACAGAAAATGGTGCAACTACCCTGTTTGTTAGTTGAGCATATATTTTTCTAAATTTTCCATTAAAGCAATAAAACACATTTTCTATTAATTAATAATTAACAATAAATTAATAATAGCATAATTTTTAGCAATAATTATAAACAAGACGTATATATAAAAATATTAGCATTATCTTCCAGTTTCTAGCTCGTGACACCATTGTAATCGTATCTATCTCATATGAAAAGCACAATATTCTGCACAATGTCTTTCATACGTCCTTAAGACTTTATTCGTTCTTCATATGATGTTTTTTAAGATCTCAACAAATAATTTCCTAAGAAATAACAATTCCACTAACTTAAAAAAAGCACTAATTATACAAAATTTCCGATGGCGTGCTAAATTTGGCTTGTCCTCTTTATATTCGCGTAATAAACAGTAACATTTAAAATGATAAGCAAACAAGTTCTTGATAATCTCATCTACATTTGAATTTTGGATTATAATTATTAAAAAAAAGGGTTAATTATATTTTACTATCATTTGAAATTGTGAAATTACCAAATACTACCCTCATGGTTTAAAAATTACAAATTAACCCCCATAAGTTTATAAAATTACCAAATTATCCACTTTGTTAGGTTTTTTGACAAAAAATTGATGACGTTCTCCAATTTTAGTCTCTAAAATCACAACGGTCAAGTACAGATATATAATGGGTAGTTAGTGCAATGAAAAAATTGGAATATGTCAGTAGTTTTCAGTAAAAAAATATAATGAAATGGATAATTTAGTAATTTCGCAAACTTACGTGGGTTAATTTATAATTTTCAAACCATGAGGATAGTGGTCGGTAGTTTTATAATCTTAGAGGATAGTAAGATGTAATTAACCCTAAAAAAAAGATAAAACATTAAAGATTTTTGTAGAGACAATTTAAAATCGGAAAAAGAAACGAGGGAAAAGTTAGAAAATAAGCTTTGTTTCAAATTCCAACTTCATAAAATGCCCAACACTTAATTAATTATCTTAATTGCTATGGAAGGAAAGTGCAATAATGTGGGAGTTTGAATTATTAATATTAAATATGAATGGGATCTTCATAACAACTTTTTAGGAGACTTGCATCATGGGAACATCATTATCTTTTTAAGCTTTTCTGACTAATTCGTTCTCCAATTAGTCTGCCCACAACTTGCACGGTGCTCAAGATTAATGATCATTAATTTAAATTTTGTAGGTCGGGTTGTGCTGCAAAATTATCTGCTAATAAAATTAAGGTCCTTTCTCTTTTTCTTAAAAAAGAAATGTCTAATCAAGAGGTTAGAATTGGGAATATATTTTTATACCAAATAGTAGATTGTTCTTTATTAAATAGTACGCTTATTTTCTTATTTATTGGGCATTGTGTTTGATATTGACATTTGATGTAATTGCTTGGGGGTTCTAAATGCAGAGCAGTTATTACTAACTTACAGAGTAATTGAACATTTTTTTAAAAAACTGTCACACCCTATAAGCGAGAAATTTTTTAAAATTTAGTGCAAATAGCATAAATTTCAATAATTTTAACATGAGTGAGCCAAA
>JACFYI010003839.1:132299-146947 GCA_014898755.1 Handroanthus guayacan
GGAAGATGTATTTGGTTGGAGGGGTTGGAGTTAGTGGGATCTCAAGAAGTATGAAGTTGTGGGAGTTGAAGGAAGATGGTGAAAACTGGGAGGAGATTGAGACATTGCCTGAGATGGTGTGCAGAAAGTTTGTGTCTGTGTGTTATCACAACTATGAGCATGTGTATTGTTTTTGGCATCAAGGTTTGATTTGTGTGTGCTGTTATACTTGGCCTGAGATATTGTATTATAAGGTCTCTAGAAGGACTTGGCATTGGTTGCCTAAGTGCCCTTCATTACCTGAGAAGTGGAGTTGTGGATTTAGGTGGTTTTCCTTTAAGCCAGAGCTTTATGCTACTGTATAAAATTAGCTTGGATTTATGAGTGTTATTTTGGCTGTTGGGATTGGCACACTTTAACATCATTACATGTTTGAGATTTGTTTCATTATATAAGTGAAAATATCTTCTCATGCTAGAAGAAACACGAGGCCATTCTTGTGTATCTTAAGCATGACAAATGGTATCAAAGTTAGTTCGACGAAAACTAAATGCTGTATGGGGAGAAGTGCATATAAGAGCCACACTTTGAACTTGTGGATTAAGTGCTACAAAAGTGGAAGCAACCTTCAACCATGGAAGCCACCTTTAGGACAATGCGCACCAAGATTAGAACATAGCAAGGTGAAGGAGCAATGATTGTGATGCCTCGTCCCTAAAAATGAACCCCTTACGAGGCTAGAAATTCATGTAGAGCCATTGAATATCTATTTTGTACAAGTTGTGTAAGTTTTTAAGACATTTCTATTGTCTAATGGATTCACATGCCTGAGACATGACAAATTATATTCAATTTTGCCAACAAGCTTTGTCCTAGTGGTAGGAAGAATGTCTCATTACCAAAAGGTTATCACTTCAAATCTCACCAGCATGTGTGGTTTGGATCTTTTTTCTATTGAATAATAATTTTATTTGGTCTTCTACTACATAGTAACTATAGGATTTTTTGCATTAATTATCGATATAATTATATTGATGTCAAAATTAAATATATTAATCGTCTTTCCCTTAAAATAATTATATTCAGCCGCATCTGATGACCCAATTTTAAGAAACTATTATTTCCTAGCTTTTATCTTTATTTGTTTAATGAGAAACTCGGTTGCTTTTAAGCCTCAAGAACAATGGTGGAGCTACTTAGAAAAAGTGTAGAACATGCCAATATTAATTACAATTTTGAAAGCAGATCCAGTCAAACCTTAGTCAAGCAGCCCCTTTAAACAATTAGTGATATTCAGATTTCCAAGAATTAAAGTATAGTTTTCCCCAATGGCTGCTTGGCAACAAGTCAAATCTCAATACTTAGATTTTAGGGTTGCTTATAGTTTCTACCACGGTAATCAACTACTATTCTGCTGAAATTTCTTTAAGATAAGAACGATGCTTTTCTAGAATTTAGAAACACATTGGTAGTTTGAACCCTAGAAGAATCAAAAGAACAAGTCAAGTCCATCTCCTACAATGTCATATTCTCTTTAGCAACAAACATTGGTAAGAACAAATTTTTGAAGTTTCTATCGTTTACTAAGAATAAAAGCCACACGCCATCCATGTGTCTTCACTAGAGTCCACAATCTATAATCTTTACTTTTCATGTGTTCATATGGGAGCTTCTCGAACAATGCCTTAGGTATGGCTTCTTGGAACCACTTTGAATACTTTATTTTAATTCATATTTCATCTCTCATTTTATTTTCACAGATACATACTAAAAATATGTCATCAACAATCTTATATCTTGATAAAGAAATATTTAATATACTTGACATAAATTAATTATACATATTAGAATAGAGGATTCTAAAAATTTTGGAACAATTACAAGTGGCTGGGGGAGGGGGTGTTAAGTTCTTAGTCTCCAATGGAGACACATTGGGGGGAGTGGTTACTTGCAATAACTTTTATATTAATTACCTCAACATCTTAAAATTTGATTCAATTTTAGAAACACTACCTATGATTTGAGAATTTATAATAAAACCCCATGTAGTTAGTTAGCTAACTAAAAAACTTAATAGGACCTGTCTAACATTACAATTAAACCTTTTAAAAAAGTAAAACATTATAAGAAGAACCCTTGTTAATTTAGCAGCACGAGATATTATCACTATTTTTCAAACCAAACAAAATATATCTATACTTGAGCTAAAACATCAAAGGGTCCTGAGGTAATCACCGTTCACAAATAAATATACCGAGTCATGAATGTCACTCCACGTTGTGAACACAATTTGTTTACATTCTGCATACTACATCACAGACATAATCCAATATTTATTCAGTAACCTATTTCTCAAGTTCCTGTATTAGAAACGGAATTCTTCACAAACAAGTTCTGGGACAAGCATATATTCTTCAGCAACAGTTAGGCAATTTATGCCAAGTTTTATCCACTAATGTGATTCTGTTTCATCCAACACGGAACGAAGAAGAGAACAAATGTTCTCGTGTAAGTTCTGTTCCTGTTAAAGATTCTTCGGCTCATGAATGGTTAACAGTATTGACATATTAGCTAACTCATATCAAAACTGCATAATTGACATGCAAAAAACTGACAAGAAAATCTCCGAAACAATATGCCCACATTACCATGCCCTCAGGCTTCGGTATTACATATGGATCGGGGCTTAAAATATCCATTGGAGAGTATATTTTGGAAGAAAATAATATTAACAATTCAGTATATTTGTTCGACAAACTTGAGTGGCAGAGTAACCCAAGCCACATATTTTTCAAATCTGGAAATGTTAAAACTTCCTAAAAATGAAAACTACAAGAAAGAATTGATTTTCAAAATTGAAAGAAAATAATTAAGAGATATAATTATCATACCCGTTCCTGGTATCATATAGACAAACAAAGGACTGTTTAGGGCTTGAGAGAGAGTGCCACTCCAAATCTGGGTGTCTTTTCCATTGCCAAGGTATCAAAGCTACCAGAAACAGTTAGGATGGACTTCGGTTTCAACTCATGCTGAACGAGAACACCAAGATGGCCATGGTTGTTAAGCTTTGCCTTCATCGTTGTATGTGGATCGATTGCATAAGAGCATCCAACTGTTAATGTGTTCTCATTTGTGGAAAACTTTCTTGCAATCTTGCCCACAGCAGTCCCTCTCTTCAGCTCATCCAGATGGTGCAAGTACGATACCCTTACTGCATCTCCTTTGTCAAACCTAGAAACAGAAGAAATAGCAAGCAGTCAGAGATATGCCATGACATTTATATGACAAACCTGAACTTGAATTTGGGACCTAGCTAAACAAATATAACCTGCATAATTAAGGCAAATTAAACCATAACGCATGTATAAAACCTATGAAACTTGGTTCTAATGAGAGCAAAAATCCAGTATTAAGTAGGGTCGAGAACCATGTGGAGGTACTAAGCCTAGCAAGGCCTTTTTAGCAAACAACTCAAACCAATTTTCATAACTCCAGTCAAGTTCATAGGTGTAATGAATATCGAATAGATGTTCCGGAGGAGGGTTCAGAGGCATACAAAATTTGGGTCAAACTGAAGGTTCAAGTGTTTGGAGAATCGAGTGGAAAATGTTTTCACTTTGCAACCTCTCTTAAACTTATTTTATCTCTACTAGTGATGTATTACAAATATAGCCGAACAAAGTGTCAATTGTCAAATGACTTTGAACCCAAATAGATCAAGTTCACAAACCAAATTTGTCCTTCCAAACATACCTAGACCAGTTTTAGGAGTTGCCAAATAAATAATTTGATTCATAAAGGATATCCAATTTCATGTGCTTTGTAACCACATCTGGTACGGAGCTTACAGAATAGCAGATGCACAAACATTGGGCGTCTTCAAGCTGAATCCAGCATTGTATTTTGCGAAACTGCCGGAAGTGACCAGATAACTTGCTTCTGTACCAAAGGCAACACTAGGGGTACCTATAGTAGCTGAAACATCAAGAGCAGGAGACTTGTTGAGACCAACAGCTGTAGTTAAACTTGCATGTTCATGGAAATATTGAACTTCAACCTGCAAGAACCAAAAATGTTTCAAGCTAAATGAATAGTAATATTATTTGGAAATAATTAAAGGACATTAATTATCGGTAACGAAAAGAATGACAAATACATAGAAGATCACGGCGAGTATTAAATGATATTAATACCTTTCCAGAATTGTAATCAGGTAACTTCCATGAAGCAATGGTCTTAGAATATGGCAAGATATCTGCCACCGTGATAGTTGTTGAGATCTACAAAACATTACATTACTTCAAAAGACCAATGTCTAACTCATAGAAGGAAAAAAATGAAGAAGATTACGAGATTGCTGGGATGAAGAAAGGAAAATACATTTGATTCTGTGTCAAACTTAATATCAACTACGGCATTTTTCAATTTGTATTGTGCAGCCACATCACCAGCGGAGAGTCCTCCCTTCTTTACTAGAGTTGAACCAAGGGCCTGGACATGAATGTTACATAAACTATTATGAAATTCTGAATCCAACAATTAGGTAAACCAAAATACTAAACTCCAGATATGCTTAGGTTGCATGGTGAAAGCACAAAAAAGCACGAGTTTCACAATGCAGCATGCAGGAAAGAAAGGCTAGGCAGGCCAATGGTATCAATCAAACTTATACAAACAGTTTCACTAACGTCATTTGCTCTCAGAAAGATATCAAGGTGCATCCAGGACAACAGGGGGGGGCAGTTAATAATAAACCTTAGATGAAATGTGCACTAGAGAATGTAAATGCTGACATGATAGACCACACTCAGTTCAGAACGTCTCATGTTCCCACACGTCAATTTCAACCCTATCAAGTAGTCTTCTAGTCTGCACAGAAAATGTTAAACCTGATAAAAGTTGAATTTATCAGTGATTCCTATATATTTGTTAGATCCATATGAATCAAATTATCCTTCAAGTTTCAAAATAAATATGTATCAGAAAACGAGAAATGTACCGGCCAGTGTATTCTGCTTATCATAATACAAATGTCAAATAGTAAATGCTATGTATCCATAATCACATTAAAATTCACATATTTAGCTGGTGCAACAATTCATTACCGTATTAACAACACAATCATAAGCCAGGGCTTAAATATGCTTTATAATTCTAGTTGACGACTAGCATCTGGAAAGCACCTATCCACAATTTGACAATCCATGGTTGTTTCTGTCTATGCAAATCTAAATCTATGTATTTACTCATAATCTCTTACTGCACAATGCACAATGTAATACAAAGCACTAATCTACAATTAATTAGCATAGGTCGGCATTCTAATAATGTGATTCCACTAAATCAAAATTTCAAGGAAACAATGGATAAAACGAGTTCAATTAGAATCAGGGCAGGGAAATTCTGATATCATAACTCATAACTTCAAGAAAAAAACTTACTGAATATATATATAAAAGGGTCAATAAAGTATGAAAATATGATCGCAAAACTACTCCAAAAATCACAAGACCACTACAACTATTATTTTTATTATTGTTATTATTATTATTATTTTCTTGCAGCATACCAGTCCAGTTTCACTCTGACTAGAAATAGCCAACTTCTGATCATCACTGTAGTCCTTAGTCAAAATCTCTGCAACAAACAAAATATATACACGCCTATCTCAGCTGATATATACATAGAAAGAAGTAGAGTGTGTGTGCGTGTCTATGCGTATGAGAGAGAGACAGAGAGAGATATCAGTTTGAACGTTTTTACCTCTGGCTTGTCTGCCGAAGTCGGAGAAGAGGTCAGGTCCTCTGCTGCTGCTCATTTTCTGTAAGGTCCCTTTCTTCCCGGAGATTCTGAAGATTCTAGACCCTAATGACTAAATAGGACCGGAGATTCTGCGTGCTGAAAAAGATTGCCGTTTTACCTATTTGACCGTTGAAACTTCTGGCTTTTCGGGCAAGAAAATGAGGATTGCGATTTGCGTGGTTAAATCGTAATTTGGATAACCTTTAATTTTTTCCCCCCTCCCGAGGGAGAAGAAATTACATTTACTCTTGCGTCAATGCATTTTTAAAAATCAAATATATAAATTAAATATAATAAATTTATTAAATTACTATTCACTAAACAAATATTATCAAATGATAGAAAATACATACGTAACAAATGATATTTAAACTTACACTTTTACTCTGAGAAGTGGATGCGGTGCCTCCAGAGGACAACAATGATAAATTTTAATTGAGACCATATATGGTTTTATTTCTTGTCTTTTCCCTCATCCATTTTGTTTGGGTATTTGAATATTATTATAGAAATGGGATTAGCCCTATTGACAATTTTCGTTCCAATTGAGAAATTCTGCATAGCAATGCTTTTCCCAATAACTATGAGAAAAGTTAACAAATTAATCTTTGAATGTTACAACTGCTTGGTTATAAAATTGATTTTCACTTATAATATGTAAATTTTCTTATCTATCATATGATAATTTAGACAATTTGACGGATTTGGTTTGTATTAGTTCATGCCTCTGACATAATATTAATGAATTGATCAAACGTGATTACTTAAAAATATATATATATATCTTTGAATGTTATCAATTCATTAATGATATCTTGATACGTTGATTGATATGTTTCTCACATGTTGAGGTCGTATTAAGTTGTCATTTCAAATTAAATTAAATCAATATATTTCTTTATGTGAATCTTGTGCAAGGTGGTCCAATTACTTGAACTTGGATTAATATTAGTGTTCAAGAAACCGGATCGGACCAACTAGTTCGACTGATCCAACCGGGAACTAGCCATGGTTCCAGTCCGGATCAAGCATAAAAATTAGCTATAGAAAAATCGTTATGAATAGGTCAAAATTGATCTAAAACCTGTTTGCTCGGTCGATTGGATGGGTCCTTGAACCACTTTTTTTTAAAAATAAAAAATAAAAAAAAAATTAAAAGAGCAAAAAAAAAACCAACCTTAGCCTACAAAAGTCTTTTTTGTGTATTATAACTTTATTATCTATTGTAATATTGGATTTTAATGCTTCAAACGTTTATGTTATTTAAGTTGGTATTTGTTGTCTTGTAAAAGACACTTAATGATATTTTGTTTTGTAAGATTTACTTTATGAATTGACATTTTAAATTGATGATATTAATTGATGTGTAGATATTGTTATGGAGTAGAGTTGGAGAAAATTTCATAAATAGTAGGCATTTTTTTTTTATTATATCTATATATATTTTTTTATTTATTTGCATTTTTTATATTTTTTAATATATACACATATATTTATATAAAAATAACTATGATTATGACGTCACACTGATTGAACCAGTGATTAAATCAATTAAACCAGTAACCAGTAAGGTTATCGGTTCGATAACCGGTCCGTTTTCTTGATTATTAGTAATGGTAATTAAATAGTGGCTACTAATTGAGATTATTAAAATTAAAACTCAACGACTCTTGTCTTCAAATGAGGTTATCAAACTTGATGGGATCTAAATTATGACAGTAACATTTAAATCTTCGTCAGATTCTGTTTTGATAATAATATTTATATTTTTTATACAAAATTTTCATCAAGAAAAATTCGACTAATTTACTACAATGCCCCACTTGAAGTAGGGGCTGTGGCTGCTGCCCCACCCTAATGTAGGCCAATCATCAAATATGGACTCGACCACGTGGACCCACGAAGATTGTAATATAAGTGCCTTCTGAGTTTTGGAGTACAACTTTTTTTTTTTGATAAAAAGTTTTGGAGTACAACGTTTCTGGAAAAACCTAGTCGTCTAGGTGGCTGCTTCGATGCCATCCACTTTGGTGGCCACCCAACTCCACATATCCCAATGGCATCTTGACAAGTGTAAAAAATTTTATATTCTTTGACTTTTAAATATATTGATAATGGTTATATATTTAATGTATGTAATTATATAAATTTTTAAAATATAAAACAAAAATAAAAAGTCTTATTGATTTATATTGTATAATAATATATTATTTTTAATTTTTAATTTATTTTATTTAGATTCATGAGAAATTTTAAATTTGTCTTCTATAAAATAATTTCAATTTTTTCTCTGTTGATTTGTGAAATTTATCCTTTTTTCTCTCTTTTTTTTTATTACTCAACCTTGTTATGTTATTTTTATTCTAAATGCTTCCTTAATTATAATAAATCTAAATAATTGGAAATAATAAATATTATTATACAACACAAATTAAGTAATAACTTTTGTTTTATATTTTAAAAATTTATAATATTACGTACATCAAATATATAACTATTATCAATACATAAAAGCCAAAGAATACAAAAAGTTTTTACACTTGTCAAAATGCCATTGGTGTATGTAGAGTTGGGTGGCCACCAAGTGGGTGGCACCGAACCTCCCCTCGTCTAGATGCCTCAAAAATGACAGTCAAGATTCTCTATTACAAATATATACATATTTTTTATATCTTATATATATCAAGTATATTAATTTTTTTAATAAAAATATAAGATTGCAATCGTAAATACCATACACTTGACAGGCATTCATGCAATGAAATAAAAGATGAACCACGAATTAGAATAAAGTATTCAAGTTGGGGGTGGGCAAACATAATGTTATAGTATTCTTAAACTTCTTTATTAAGAACTCAGAAAGGACATTTGCAAAAGTTTTTGCTTTTTTAAATAAGTAAAAAATTGTAAAAGAAGCCACCGAGAAAGGTTTGGTGAATGTTGGAAGACTTTGGAAATATTAGTTAAAAGTACTAAAAAATTGTGAAAAGTGTGTGAATATTTTTTTTTAGCTTCTAGTTTTTTTTTCTATTTAATTTTAGAAAATAGAAGCAAAAATAGTGTGTTATTAAGGTGATATTTGCAACAGGTTATGCAAAAGCACGATTACTTACTTTTGCTAAAAAATAGAAAAAAAAACAGATTATAATAAAAAAAATAATTGGTTATTGAAAATTATCAAATGATTTACCTTAAGCTTATAAAATGTTGTGGTGTTTGAAATATAATCACTTACTTTTATTAATAACAAATTATAACATCTCATAAGTAGCTTTAAAGCTGCTTATAAGATTATAAATTATTACTAATTAATTTTATAAAATTTAAAATAGAAGCAAAATTTTCAAATACCAAAACATTTTCTGCAACTCAGAATTAAATAAATTATTTTTACAAGCAGTTACAAACATCACTTATAAATACTACAAATAACTTAATTGAAATTAAAACTTGAAAAGTATTTTGTGTAAGTTATTGCAAACACTCCGCAGAAAATTAGCCAGTCCTACGTTTCCGCGTGCCACGCGGACAAAACCATATAATTGTTCGAAAGTCACACGCCTTAAGCTAACCTACCACACAGGCCAGCCTTTTTAGATTCCTGTCCTAGGGTGCTTTTGACTCCACTTAGGATGTCGATTATTTTATCGCTCTCAAACATAATTTGCACGTTCTTCCCTCTTCTTCTTCTTGATTATCTTTTTATTTTCCTCCTTTTAACAAGTTTCATTGTAAACTGCTGTCTCCCATAACCACTTATAGCAAGATAACAAGAAATACAATACCCAATACATAAATTAATATTACTTTTCAAGCCCCTTTTGGCTGCTATTATTGCTCCGAATATATATATATATATATAGTAAGCAAAAGTAGCAAAAGATATTTTTCTGGGTTCTCTCCACATTTTATGATCTGAGATTTGTGGATCAGTTCAGTGAGAATCATGGGAAGTTATATGAAGGATTTCTCGGAGGTGAAGGCGAAGAACTCGTCTGAGGAGGCGTTGCAGCGGTGGAGAAAAGCGTGTTGGCTGGTGAAAAATCGCAAGAGGAGGTTCCGATTTACTGCTAATCTTTCCAAACGTTTTGAAGTTCGTGAGATCCAGAAATCTAATCAGGTTTAGCGTTTTTTTAAATCTTGAAATTAGCTTGTCTGTTGGTTGTAATTTGAATTTCTTGTGGGCTGGTTGACTTTTTCTTTTGTGGGTCTTGCATTTTTCTTTGGTTTTGACTTGGGGCTTAAGTTTGAATATGGAAAAATATGAAGCAGTCAATATGGGATTTTTCTAAGTTGTGACTAGAATTTGAACAATGAAGTCTTTGTCCCAATTGATTTTGCTTAATAATACTTAATGAGTACTAATGAAGTCTTTGTGATAGATTTAAGTTGGAAAATTGGAGCTTTGGAACTCTACTGAGTTTGGAAGTAAATTTTGGTAGTTGCCTAACAGAACATGTTTGATCCAAACAGAACTTTGTGATGTGTTTAAGAGTTTTTGGCTAAGCTTAATTAAAATATATTATAAGCTCCTAAGTCTTATAAGATGTTTTTGCATATCAAAGTATGAGGGTGTTTGACTGTGCTTTTCCTTTACAAAGACGTGATTTTCATTTAGAGAAGGTCAAAAGTTAATGTTAGAATTTCACGTTGAAAAAATATAAGGGTCTTGATCTTTTTATATGGTCCTGGACAATCTTCACTTCACAAACTAGTTTTTGGGGTTGAGTTAGGTTTAAATTCCATTTTCTAACATAGCATAAGAGCCAGACCCATTTCTGACGTTGGGCTATTCATTGTTTATTTCATATTATTTCATACTCCAGATATTCATTCCTGAATATGCGTTATTTGTACATCCGTTTCATATTATCCCACGCTCCAAATGTTCATTCTTAGGCGTGTGGGGGTGTGTTAAAATATCTTGGGCAATTCTTACTTCACAAGCTAGTTTTTGGGGTTAAGTTAGGTACAAGCTCCATTTTCTAACGGTTAATACTAAAAGAATGTAGTAAAAATTGAGAGTGTTTGGAATTAAAAATAAAAAAATATTAAAATTTTAATTGTGGTCTTTGCCAAAAAGATAGTTTCTCGCAATTTTATCAAATTTGTTTGATGGAAAAGGTAGAGCAGAATCTAAAAGCAACCCGCGAGGATCTTTTATATTCTAACTGATTTTAGCTTAAAATCACTTTCTGAAAGCAAAAGTTATTTTACCAAATACTCTTAAAATCAGTTTTTAGTAGTTAAAAGCTCAAAGCTACTACCAGAGACAGTGCCAAGCACCCTCTATAAGTTCTCAAACATGTTATAAGATATTTTCAAGAACTTACCTGCTCATCCAATTGCTCTCTACATAACAAGCTCTGTGATGCTTAAGTGATGGCATTTCCTCGAGTAAAGCTAGCTATCTATGCAGTCATGTTATGGTTATTTTAATTTTTAACAAATCCACACAGCCACGAAAAGTTAACTCTCCCAGTAAACCACTTACTTTTAGATTTTAGAAATTCTGTTTAATAATTATGTGAGAGAATTTGATTTCTTTATATTGCAGGAGAAGCTAAGAGTTGCAGTATTAGTTTCACAAGCAGCCCTTAGTTTTATTCAAGGTTAGACTTCAAACACTATATTAATCTGAATTTTCATAGGCTGTTTTCTCTTTACTTACTCTGCTGATGATCTCTAGGTATAAGTTACACGGTGCCGGAGGCAGTCAAGGGAGCAGGTTTTGAAATATGTGCCGATGAGTTAGGATCCATAGTTGAAGGACACAACGTGAAGAAGTTGAAAGTTCACGGTGGCATTGAGGGTATTGCTGATAAGCTGTCAACCTCGATCGCTAATGGGATTAATATTTCGGAGGAGTCCCTTAGCCGCAGAAGAGAAATTTACGGAATTAATAAGTTCACTGAGAGCCCGCCGAAGGGTTTTTGGCTTTTCATATGGGAAGCCCTGCAAGATACTACCCTCATGATACTTGGTGTATGTGCCCTCATCTCGTTAATTGTTGGCATTGCAACGGAAGGATGGCCAAGGGGTGCTCATGATGGACTTGGAATCGTTGCGAGTATTCTTCTTGTTGTGTTTGTCACTGCTACAAGTGACTATAAACAGTCGTTACAGTTCAAGGATTTAGATAAGGAGAAGAAAAAGATCACTGTTCAGGTTACGAGAAACGGGTACCGACAAAAGATTTCGATATTCGATTTACTCTCTGGCGACATCGTTCATCTTGGTATCGGAGATCAGGTCCCAGCTGATGGGCTCTTTGTTTCGGGTTATTCTTTGTTAATAAATGAATCTAGTTTGACTGGAGAGAGTGAACCGATAAATGTATCATCTGAAAATCCGTTTCTTTTATCGGGAACTAAAGTGCAGGATGGATCATGCAAAATGCTTGTTACTACTGTTGGGATGAGAACTCAATGGGGTAAACTGATGGCTACTCTTTGTGAAGGGGGTGACGATGAAACGCCTTTGCAAGTTAAACTGAATGGAGTGGCTACCATTATCGGAAAAATAGGTCTATTTTTTGCCATTATTACATTTGCAGTTCTTGTGCAAGGACTTGTTAGCAAGAAGATGATTCAAAGTTCGTATTGGAGCTGGTCGGCAGATGATGCCCTTGAAATGCTTGAATATTTCGCCATTGCTGTTACAATTGTTGTGGTTGCGGTTCCCGAGGGGTTGCCTTTAGCCGTTACGTTGAGTCTTGCATTTGCCATGAAGAAGATGATGAATGACAAGGCACTTGTTCGTCATTTAGCTGCTTGTGAAACTATGGGATCTGCCACAACTATTTGTAGTGACAAGACGGGAACACTAACGACTAATCACATGACCGTTGTAAAAGCATGCATTTGTGGGAAAATAAGAGAAGTTAACAGCTCTATGAAGAGCTCCGCTTTCTACTCTGACATTCCTAATTCTGTCGTGAAAATGATTCAACAATCAATATTCAACAACACGGGAGGAGATATTGTCTTAGCTAAAGATGAGAAAATCGAAATCCTTGGTACGCCCACTGAGACTGCACTTCTTGAATTTGGCCTCTTTCTTGGAGGAGATTTCCAAGCAGAGAGAAAGGCAACAAAGATTGTGAAAGTCGAACCCTTTAATTCTGAGAAGAAGCGAATGGGGGTGGTTTTGGAGCTCCGGGGAGAAGGTCTTCAGGCACATTGCAAAGGTGCATCTGAAATTATTTTGTCTGCATGTGACAGGACTTTGAATTCAGACGGCAAGGTTGTTCCTCTGGATGAAAGATCAGTTAATCATTTGAAGGATACGATCGAAAAATTTGCTAATGAAGCTTTACGAACTCTTTGCCTTGCCTATAAGAATATTGGAGATGACTTAGTTGCTGAAAATCCTATTCCATTTGAGGGTTATACTTTGATAGGAATCGTGGGAATCAAAGATCCTGTTCGGCCTGGAGTAAAGCAGTCCGTTGCAATTTGTAGGTCTGCTGGAATTGCAGTGCGGATGGTCACGGGGGATAACATAAACACGGCTAAGGCAATAGCTAGGGAATGTGGAATATTAACTGATGATGGCATTGCAATTGAAGGCCCTGAATTTCGGATGAAAAGTGATGAGGAATTGCAGGAACTCATTCCGAAACTACAGGTATCTGTTTTCTCTGCATTACGTGTTCCTTAAGTTCCGTGCAATTTGTACTATAGTTGTTCGTATTGATTTACATGGTTTGGTAATGATTAACTATAATGATGGTACGTTCTTTGGAAGGTAATGGCTCGTTCTTCACCGATGGATAAACATACCCTTGTAAGACATTTGCGGTCAACGTTCGAGGAAGTTGTTGCAGTGACCGGAGATGGAACAAATGATGCTCCTGCACTTCATGAAGCAGATATTGGCCTTGCAATGGGAATTTCCGGGACTGAGGTGATATTTTTTGTCCGTAAATAAGATATGTGGAATTACCAAAACACCCTTGAGGTTTAACCTAATTACAAAAACACCCCTTCTGGTGGCAGGGAACAAAAGGATCCTAAATTAAACTTCCTGAAAATCTAACATACACATGGACTAAAATGTTAAAAGTAGACAACTTGGTAGCTAATGGGAAGGGGTCTTGCTGTAATTTCCTGGACCAAAGAGGATATCGAGATAATTTTCCCTAAGACATACATTATGTTATAACTGATGTGATTGAACACTTATCCATAGATAATGCTTCTCATGGAGCTTGTTATTTCCATAGATAATGCTTCTCATGGAGTTTGTTATTTCATCTTTTATTTCTTGATCAGTCCAGTATTTGGTTGACTTAAAAAATTGGAACTATGAAAACCCTTATGTACCTACTGCCTGGTTTATGATTTTTCAGGTGGCCAAAGAGAGCGCTGATGTTATAATTCTCGACGATAATTTCTCCACCATTGTTACTGTCGCAAAATGGGGCCGCTCCGTTTATGTAAACATTCAAAAATTTGTTCAGTTTCAGCTTACAGTTAATGTGGTAGCTCTCATCGTCAACTTTTCCTCAGCGTGCTTGACGGGTAAAACATGCAATAACCACATAAATCACTGTTTGAGGTTTCTCTGTAATAACATGAGTTTGTACGAATATACTGGGTACTTGGGTTGAGAAATGTTTGTCTCTTTCAGGCAATACGCCCCTCACTGCAGTTCAGCTTCTATGGGTGAACATGATAATGGATACGCTTGGAGCACTTGCACTAGCTACCGAGCCACCCACAGATGACTTAATGAGGAGATCTCCAGTCGGACGAAAAGGAAACTTCATAAGCAATGTCATGTGGCGGAATATCCTGGGGCAGTCCATTTATCAGTTTGTTATCATTTGGTATCTTCAAACGTCCGGCAGGGCAGTGTTC
>JACFYI010003839.1:147047-157212 GCA_014898755.1 Handroanthus guayacan
GAAGAAATTAATGGTCATTATATACCATATTGGTAAGAAATTAAAGATAGGAAGTCGAATCATATCAGAAGGCATTAACTTATAATTCGCTTCAAGCTACAAATATAGTTAGAATAGAGCAATTAACTAATTAGACATTAAATTGCTAACTTAACTGTTAACTCTTTGTATTCTTATCATCATGTTAGATCAATTCAAGTGCTAGAAGTTCTAGCTAAATACTATTAAAAAAAATGTTAGTATAAACCTAATGAAGAAATTCCTTGTATGAACTTGTGAAATAATTACTAATTATGTACTAATTAATCACCACAATTCAGGACTCTGTTTTTAAAGAGAGAAATGATTATATACAATCATACATCAATATTATTACATGATTACATTTTATAGATCAAATATATGAACTAAATCCAAATCTAAATTACTATTCGATAGACAGATATTTCCATACAATAGACAAATACATACGTTACCAATGGGACTCGAACATACACCTTTCCTATGAAAATGGGGAGGTGGCAGCATAATCCAGTACTCTTAACACAACAGACTCCTTTTTAGAAGGACAAATTTTGAGGGCCAATTCAGTTCTTTCGATATGCACTTCTAACTGGCATGGACGCTTCAGTGAATAAAAAAATTAGTGATAATATATTAATTAAGTGACAGTATAATATTTATCACTAACTCTATACAATAGATGACAAGAAATATTACTTAATGAGAAAATTTTTGTTTAAATCCCTCATTTTGACAATTAGTGACACATGCATAGTGACAATAAAAATCTTATCATAAATTATAATGATAATTCTTGTCCGCACTATACATGTATTACTAATTGTAAATGGTGATAATAAAAGAATGCTAAAACAATATTACTAGCTAAATACAAACTAAAATTTGTTGTGACTTAATACATACAATTAGTGAGAATTTCCGTATAATCACACTAACAATATCTTTCTTTTTTGGTGGTGGGCTAAATTTTATTAGCAACTTTTTATTATCTATAATGAAAAAATAAAATTACTCCATTTCAGCGATGAAATTGATGGCCATAACATACCATTTTTGCAGAAATTAAAAATGGAGATCACTATCGGAATTATATGTAGATATATGCAGATACTATATTGGACTTTGCACAAAATCTAAATTAATTTGTAATAAGCAATAACTTCATATAATTATGCTAATTATAATTAGTAGGGATGAAAATGGTATTCTCCAAATTTAACAAATGTTATTCACATGTATTGCACATGAATAATTCCCTGCAAAAATCATCAGTAATATGTGTCACAAAAAAGCTTATGATTAACAATTGTGACGAATTAAGTGATATTATCAACATTGTTATTAGTGATTAGCTCATAGGCATTAAGTGACAGTCATTTTTGTATTAGTATGACTAAAAATTTTGCCTTATCACAATATATAATAATTTACATTGACGAGAATTAGTGTACATTATATTTTCATCGTTCATCATTAACAATGACATATATGTACAATGACAACTTACTAACTAATGTAATTAGTGATAATCTTCGCTTTTTCTTTCTCCTTCACTCGATGTATATATGGGATTAAAATCTTACGCAAGAAAAAATAGGTATATAATACCTGGTTATAATATACGTATATATATATCATGATTTTTTTTTTTGACATTATACATATCATGAAAATTGGCTTGATTTTGTCTATATATACATCAATATATGTGTGTATATATAAGTATGCATAATGATGAAATTTAATAATTATTAATATATTTGTAGCTACTTGAGTCCCCTCAAATGCAATTAGATTTAGATCAAGTTATCAAACAAAGCATGCCATCCATCTCTATTCTCTAATTAAAATGGTATTAATCATAATTTTAATAGTCAACCAATGGAGTTAAAAATAGTATTAAAGTTCTCCTTCAATTCCTCCTCACAATATTAATGATCATAAATAAATTTAATTATATGGAGTCCTTCTATTACGATTTCTCCTTTATTATAATTCTTCTTCCTTTTTTCTTTTTTTTTTATTTTTTTTTATAGCAATTTATACTCTTTCTACTCTCTTACATTACAAACGCATGATCACGTATACTCTTGGTGAATGTTTTCAAAAGTATTCACATTTTTTTCAGTGATGCAAAAAGAAAAGACAATGAAAATTGTAAAAAAGTGGTTGGAAAATGTGTAATTACTTTAGAAGTACAACAAAAGGTCGTACATATACAGGTGTGTGTGTGTGTGTATATATATTACCCTTCAAATTTATTACAGTGAATTCAATGAGAGCCCACTAATCTCTCCATCTCTTTTTACACTTTTGTCCGATAAATTATTTAAAAAGTCTAAAAAAATTTCTCAGCCCTTGGATTTCCCTCACATCAACGGTTGTCATTACATGCATCTTAGTACATATTTGGCTGCACCCTCAATTGTTTCACTTTGTTGGCATAAAAACAGCCCTTTGAGCTATCTTCTTCTTCTTCATGGAAGGTGGAGGAGAAATATTCATCCACAATCCAAATTCATGGCTTGAATCGAGCCCTCCATTAACTACCATTGATAATATGATCTTATGGCCGGCTGATCATATGACAAATAATCATCCACCGTCCATCTTTGATCATCATCAGAATCATGTACTTTTTTCCGGTTTCTCCAACGGTGGTGGTCCAACTGATCATCAAAATTTTAACTATAGTAAAAATTGTGGTGGTTTGAAGAATGAGAGTACTTTGGCTGCAGTAAAAAAGACAGAGCAAAAAGGTAACTCTTCTGCATGTTGGGTTAAGGGGCAGTGGACTATTGAAGAAGACAGGTAAAAAAGCATCAACTTATAAAATATAACTAATTTGTCCAATTTATTTAATTTATGATTTTTTTTTTGGGATTAATTATTTTAAGCAATGCAGGAAACTGGTTAAGTTGGTGAAACAATATGGATACAGAAAATGGTCCGTAATTGCTGAGAAAATGGTGGGAAGGATTGGAAAACAATGTCGAGAAAGATGGCATAATCATTTACGCCCCGATATCAAGGTTTTTTTTTTTGTAATTAATTTTTACCATTTATCACTCAAATAATTTTTTGTTAATTCGTTTTCTTAATTTTGCACATAATTATTAATCTTTTTCATTCTTATCTGATATTTTTAAATGAGTTCTCTTTTTTTTTTTCTGACTGCAAAATTCAATTTTTTTTTCAAATGAATATATTTAGTGACAAATTTATGATTGAGTGGAACAAGAAAACCTTGGTTAGTTTTATGTCGGGCTACAGATTTTGTTGGTATTCAACAATCTCTGTACGTACAACAACATTTGTACATGTTCCTTAGAAGAATTTTTGTCAAGACAGTGTTTTTCTAGGGTTTGTGAATTAACTTTCATGTGATTGCAAAACTTTCCACCGACAAAGTATCATATTTTGTTACATCGCACTGAATTTTATGCTTCCTTGTAAGAAATCTGTTGGAGTTTAGCATGTATGTCCCCACCCCCTCATTTCATTGTCTCACTGCCCCTGCAAAAAGAGATAGCACGAGCGATAAGAAATTGAGTGATATTATAAAAGTTGTCATTGTACTTATATGAAAAGCGAGAAAAACAATTATATTTTGTCATAAAAAATGATTTTAACAAACTTAATAATAATAAAAATATGTTTGTGTTATTATTATTGATAATTTGTGACACATATATAGTGATTATTTAGTGATAATGAAAATCTACTCGCCAAATTGTAGTGACAAATTTTGTGGTTATTATATTGTGATTCTACATGTGTCACTAGCTAATTGTCTATAGTGATAATTTAAAACAGTATTTTTATCATTATTGAGCTATATAGTAGCAGTACAAAAACTAAAATTATCACCTAAAATATATTATCAGTGATGAAGTAAAAGTTATTATCACTTAATTCATATTATTAGTAATAATCATTATATTATTACACAATTTTTTTTTGACTCGTTCTTATGTTCTTTTGCAGTGAGTTCTTGTTCAAACTAGCATTTTGTGGTGTGCATACTCGATGTGTATCTATACTTAACAGTTAACATATGTATGTATGTATATATATATGTACACATACATTAGATAAGAACATTTTAAAAATATCACATTAAAATGTACCAAAAAAAGATCTGATGCTTTATATATATGGAAAAACATGTATTTGATATCCTATTTTATATTTTTCATTGATCTATTTTACAGAAAGATTTGGTATGGACCGAAGAAGAAGAGCGGCTAATAATCGAAGCCCATGAAAGGGTCGGAAACAGATGGGCAGAAATAGCGAAATGTGTTCCAGGAAGAACTGAAAATGCGATCAAGAACCATTGGAACGCGACGAAAAGAAAGCAAACATCAAAGAGAAAGATCAAAAGACCCGAGAGGCTAATTGGGCTAATTCAATCGACTCTTTTGGAAAATTACATCAAAAGGAAATACTTCAATAAGGGATCATCAACTTCAACAAACCCTAACAATAATCCAAAATCAAATGATCAGATGGTGCAGAATACTGATCAAGATGATGATGATGAGTATAACTCAACGTCGTATTTGGCATTTGAAACGTTCGAAGAGGAGGTGAACTTCATGAAAAAGTTATTTGAGAATAATGGGAATTGTTCAAGTGGGGTGAATGGATCTGGAGATAGCAATTTCTCCCCTGGAAATGAGATATTGGCTGCTTCTTCTTCTTCAAACCCTAACATGGAGGCATATGGTGGTCATTACAGAGGTATTATTCCAATGCAGGAGGGTCAAGATGTCTTTTCACCTCCAGAGATTTACTTCTGTTCTTATGTACATATGGGCTGAAACTGAAGATGGATTGGAGGGAAATGGTTTCATCTTGTGAATTAGGGTTAATCTTAAATTAATGTTTTAATTATTGCTTCTAGTTAGGCCTAGTTGTGTTTAGGCCATGGTTAAGTTGCTTTTCTAGTTCTAGACATTTTAGTTATTAATATTGTTGTTATAATGTGGAACTCAGCTTTGGTTTTAATTTCCCCTTGAAAAATTCTGTGTGTAAGGAAGACCTTCGTGTCTATAATGTAAGGCTAGTTTAATTTGCACTACAAAAGTATAATATGAGTAAGAGATAATTGAGTAATAATGTGAAAATTGTTTCTGATTTTAAATAAAAGGTGACAAAATTTGTATTTTGTCACGATATATATGTGTGTGTATATGATCTTAACAAACTTAATAATGATAAAAAAAAATAAATGCCACTCATTATAGTGGCAACTAGCAACCTATATAGTTACCTAATGAGGATAAAAATCTTATCACAAATACATAATTACAATTTTCCTTGTGACAAAATATTAATGTCCTAAATTGTTACTGTATATGTATCTATCATTGATTGTCTATCGTCATGACAATATGAAACACGAGTTTCTATCACTGTTAAACTGTATTCTAACAAAATAAAAAAAAAAAAATTATTTTCACCATATTATCACTTAATTTTTTGTCATTCATATCTTTATATATATATATATATATTTGTATTGTTGTGATGAGTTTAAGAATGTTGGTGAGTGGATTTATATATACTTGACCAGTGTTGTGAATTTTTCTCCAAGTGTTCGTTTTTCGTTTTTTCGTTGCATGCAATGTACGTAGTTGCTTTTTCGTGGGTAGGGTATACGTGTGTGTGTGTATATATATATCTCTCTTTTTTTCTCTATCTCTTTCCGGTTTTTCTGTTCACCAGCCAACTAATTTCTATTCTTTTCCAGCTTTTCTTTTGCGGATATTTTGTTTTCATGAGTAAATGAAACCCAAAAAAAAAAAAAATAGTAGTTTTATGTGTTCTTGTTTCGTATATGTGGGGTAACATATGCAAAAATACTAATCAAATGACATATTATTTTTTTAGCATTACTCTTTTCAATCTACATATCTGTGAGACTGTGATGTCGCGGATGACTTAATTAGTATTTATATATATGGCATATATACATATGATTGTGAAAGTATCCTTATAATTGTTTGTAATTATGAATTTGACGATTTTTTTCATTGTCGTTGTACATATTAATTGTTATATATATATAGACATCTTCTTGCACATATATCATTAAGGAAGGATGATATAACTGCTTAACTATTAGTTATGGAATTGACGGTTTTGCTGTTATCATTTTACGTATTAATTAAGTCATATATGACCGTTGGATCTATGATGGATGACGATTGTGTACGATACAATGTTAATTAAGATAAAATATAAATATTCTATATATTGATTTTATTTAATCAACAAAAATAAGAAAATTATTTTCCTGTGTGATTTAATTTTTAGATCAATTTAAAGACAAATTCACCTATTATAATCAATTTAAATAGTTATTGCTAACTTGCTATATGTATACACATATTAGTAAACCAGTATTTATTTTAACAATGTAAATACATACACACACATTACTTTACACTTTTGAAATAAATGGAAAATTTTACCTATATATATATATATATATAATGGTAATTATGTCACTACAAAAAAAAAAAAAGGGTTCTTTTACTGACGTTAAAATCCGCTAGTAATTCATCTATATAAATGCATCTTTAACCTGAATTTTTCTTGGACTCAAGAGATATATATAGACATAAAATAGAATAATAGAATATACATATATATATATATTCCTAATTCCATATATCCTTGGCATATTTTTCATCTTTTTAGTTATGAAAACGATAATTAATGCTACCTAAAGCGAGTAGTATAAGAGTCTCAACAATAAAACTTTTATCAAAAGTTACTTTGGAACAAAGCAAGAACAACGTAGGAAGTTAGAAGTTTCTTGGGTATATAATAAATCCGAAAGATTACATAAATCTCATGTTTTTGCACATAATATTTTTGCCAAGTGCATGTGGTTAGTTTTTGCATCATAATTTGCAATTGTCCAATAATACTTAAATTAATTTAAATTACCAGCATTACTACAAGAAATAGCCCCTTCACTAATGGGAAAATCTATAACAGAATTTAATAAAATTCACTACTAACATATTTTTGTGATGAATTTTGTTTAGTTATAAATCATTTAGTATATTACGCATTATGACTATTGGTTTTATATGGAATTAAAGTTTGTCACGCAATCAACTTTGATGATGAAATTTCCATTACAAACAAAGAGGAATTCTATAGAAATCACCATAAATTTAATCACGGGCCAGATTCATATATATATATATATATACCCACATTTTGCTCTTCTTCTTCTTCTTCTTCTTCTTCTTCTTCTTCTTCTTCTTTTTTTCCCCCTCAAATTCATCGATACTAGATCTGTGATATAATGCCATCATCATAAAATTTTTTGTGAGTGAATAGTAGGGAAAATGCAATCCCGTAACCATACCTTTTTTTTGTTTTTTTTGGTGGAAAAATTATAGTTTTTACCCGATAAGTATGTCATTTTTCACTTCATGCCCTATATCTTTCCAATTTCAAATTTATACCCTATATTTTTATGCTGTTTTACAAAAAGTGTCCTTTTTTGCCGGAGCACGAAAAAGTCACCGGAAAAAGTGATGTGGCATGGTGCCACATCACCTTTTTTGGTGCCACGTCACTGTCACGTCACCACCACATCAACTTTCCGGTGAATTTTTCGTGCTCCGGCAAAAAATGATACTTTTTTTTAAACGACGTAAAGATATAGGGCATGAATTCGAAATTGGAAAGATACAGGTCATTAAGTGGAAAATGGCATACTTATCAGGCAAAAGCTGCAATTTTTCCTTTTTTTTTTTTGTTGTAACTTTTGGTTCTTTATGTATTGACTCAACAATTTTGGTCCTATAAATAGTAATAATTTGTACTTCATACCCATTTTTAGGAATTTTAGTCCTACTCACATGACTAAAATTGTGAAATTGTTACTACTTACATATCTAAATTATAAAATTATTATACTTATAGGAATAAAATTGCTAAAAATAGGCATAAATTGCAAACTATTACTACTTACAAGACTAAAATTATTGAGTTAATACATATAAGACTAAAAGTGAAAATGGTGCAGTTAGAGAACTATAAATATAATTTTCCCATGGTATTTTGCAGTGCATTACACATGCGTATAGTCTCCCATATTTAATGTTACCCAGCCGTCCGGCATAGTGTCAATAATTTTGTCATTCAAAGTTTTATTTGTTTCAAAGCTATTATTTTAAAGAAATTGTTTAGAAAATATTGTGCCTTTTTTTGAATAAAAGTTAAATTAGTGAGTAATATAAGCAATCTTTGTAACATTGGTAATTCTTTAGATCTGTGTACGTACATATATCATGCAATGTTGTTTGAGAAATTGAAGAACATAATCCCGTTAATTTCCTCACATAAAACTCACCTAACTGAAGATGTGTCATCATTAATTATACATTTAAGTTCCAAAAATAATATTTTTAAGCACATGCATGTTATATATAATTTACAGTAATTTTAAAACTACAATAATATCCCTATTGTTGGTTCTTCTAAAGAAAAATTTTAACTAAATCTATGTAAAATTACAATTAGGCTCTTCCCTATCTCCTTGGGAGTTCTTATGCCTCTATTTAATTGTTTTCACATACGACCCCGATTTTGTGACATGAAATTACAATCTCAACAATAACTACATTCTTATTTTTACAATTTCTTCTTATTTATAGACTTACACTTTAAGTAATGGCTAAAAAATTATTACGGTCCTTAATGTTGTTTAATTATTATATATTTGAAGTAACTGCACCTCATTTATTGAGATATTACATTTTACATTATGTATGTAATGTAACATATCTTGACTTTGTGATACCTCTTTAATTTCCTGATGTTCTAATTTACCAATCTTGTCAGTTCTCCTATAGGCCTATCCTCTTGGATGGTCTGAAGATGATATTTGGGCTCAAAGCCCAATTGATCTAAAACTATCGAGGTTCATTATTCGAATTAAAACACCTCTTAATGTTTCTAAAGTATTAATAAAGAACCAGGCCCTTTTACTATATTTTCATGCAATCTTTTTAAAATGTCCACTTTTATTATTCCCTTGATCCTCATTACAGTTGATATATGAAGCAACTATATCCACAACTCACTCGTCAATTCTTGTTCGGAAAGTAAAAACTACACCACTTACTAACTGTAATAGCAACACAAAAGGCAATTATTCTTAATGAAAAATTTAGACTAGGTCAGCATATTTTCCTTTCTCAGTCAACGTCATCACAGGAGATTTGTACTTAAATAAATTTTTTGCCTAAAACTTGCCCACTGTACGGCCTAGTCCCCTCTACGACTAGTCAGTCTTCGCAAAATTCACCTGACAGGTACTTAGATTTTTAAGAGTTTGAGAGAATTATTGAACACACGTAGCGCACACAAGCAAAGTAGTAACAAAGCACGATAAATTACGGGAGAAACTTCTAACCTTATATTTTATTTCTCAATTTTAAGTATAAGGGGTCAAGACCTTCACACAACATCCAAGTTTTCCCTCTATGACAACACACTTTTGAATTGCGAGGTCATTGGCCTTTTTATAAGCATCAAATTAAGTTCTAAGCACATTAGGATTCAACTACATATTAGACAAAGCTCACAATTACAAGAAATATCAAAATATGTCAAAGATAGGACTCCTAAACTAATTCATTCTCCTAACTTGCCCACATGTTGGAGAATCCTTGTTCCACCAGGAGTTATCTGTAATCCATCTTTGATCACGTTCAGCTGCAAGCCCATTTTGCTGCTAATACAATTTAATATTCTTCCTTGTTCTTTGGCCTTCATTTTTTTTCACGTATGATGCCTATCAGTTCATTTCCGATATTGCAATTGTTCGTGTACATATTTTACCCGATGGTGCCAATGCCATTGTATGCATTACCCGTTAGCTTGTCTATACGTCGGCACATTCCACAAGCATCCACAAATTTCTACTACCACAATCATTCGGCTAATCTTAATTTGACATGCCAACAATTCACAATTCAATATTTGCACCGTCAAATTGACACATACCGCCAATTGACACGTGAACCTGCAGTATCAAAGTTATCTGACATCAGAAGAGGCTAACAGTTAGCCACTAGTGTTGAAGAACGAAAGCATAAAGCGG
>JACFYI010003839.1:157222-168690 GCA_014898755.1 Handroanthus guayacan
CCCCGGGAAAATATTAATATTGATCATATAGGTTGTCCCAAACAGGTCCTTCCCAAAGCACGAATGTCACATTGAAAGGACTGGATGGCAAGCTATAAGCTTTTTTGGCAGAGGTCAAAAACCAATTTTCTTTTCCCAAAAGGTTGGCGGTCAGAAATTGCCAGGAGAAGTACAAGACATTTTTCTTCACAACCTTTATTACTTCAACCATTCCATTAATATTATTTATCCAAAAAAAAAAAAGAAAAGAAAAACATTTCATTATTATTTGAAGGGTTAATTGCAGGATATTTGTTGGATTTAATTACAAAAATATTTTCTATTATTTTGAAAAAAGAAAAATTATATTTTTAATTCTATAATTATACCATTTTTTATTATTGGTCTTGTATATATTGATTCAACAATTTTAGTTTTATAAATAGTAATAATTTGCAATATATGTCAATTTTCAACAATTTTAGTCTTATAAATAGTAATAATTTTACAATTTTGGTCCTATAAGTAGTAATACTTTTGCAATCTTAGCATTGTGAGTAGGATTGAATTTGTTAAAAACGGGCATAAATTGAAAATTGTTATTATTTAAATACTAAAATCATTGAGTCAATATATACAGAACCAAGGAGAAACATCAAATTGCTATTTCTTATGTTTGTTTTATGTTTTATGTGCTGCTTTCTGTGGTTTTTGCTATTTCAGTTCAATACGCAGGTTTGCATTTTGAGTTACATCAAATTGCTTAATGCTAAGGATGATGGAGAGACTCTATTAGGGGATGTTCTTCAAAGTCATTTCTCAACAATAAGGGTAATAACTCAGGTGTTTATTCTCTTCCTCTCGGATAGAGAATTCAAGGAAGATTTGCGATCCCTCACGTCGGCGATCACGGTGGTGTCAACTTCCCCTCTTCTTCCAACTTTAGCTCCAATTCTTTTTGGGTCCCTTGATTTGAGTTTCAATTTTATTAATCACTGTGCTCGTTGTTTTGTATTTTGCTTTGTACTCTTAACTTTGTTGTTTGTTATTATGTTCTAATGAAATTAACTTATCAAAATATATATATATATATATATACAGGACCAAAGTGAAAAAATGTATAATTATTGGATTAAAAATTACATTTTCCCTTTTGAAAAATTATAATAACGTCTTCTATTGTTGGCTGATTGATTGTAAAACTTGATGGATGTTTTGAAATGTTACAATAAGACATTTTGAAAACTTAAGTATGTCAACTTCTTTGAACTGATGACAAAGGTATCATGTTAGGTTCCAAATAAAATTCAAGGAGCTAAAACATTTACTCCTAACTTGATTTCTACGTCAAGTATTACAAATTATTAAAACATAGAGTTTGAAAATGATCTCTCAAAATAAAATTGATGGAGTTCCAAAAAGTATTCTTTTAGTCACAATGAGAGGTTAGAAATATTTTTTTAGTCGAAACCAGAGAATTAGGATTAATTTTAGTTCAAAATCGATCTGATTCGAGCTTAGAACCTTAACTCATAAAATAGGTTAAGATCATTCTCCAAACAACGCTCAATTTAATATTGTAGCGGAGTGTTAAAATGAATAAAGGGTTAGGCATCAATGATAATTCCATTAATATATTAAAATTATTTTAACTATGCATTCTTTTGTTTTAAAATAATGGCCATATTCTTCGTATCAATGTGTTTATACGAGTAGAGATATGTAGACTTATGTCAAAGTCATAAAAATGCATTTAAGACGCTTGATTAATAACACAAATACAAATTAATTAATGAAATTGAATTATGTGCAATAAAATCCATTGACAAATTTTGTCGGCCTTAAATAATAGAAATTTGGGATAATTACCTCTACACCCCCTGAGGTTTGGTTAATTACTATTACACCCCCTAATGTACAGTTCAGCTAATGCATAGTTACAATTACACCCCCTGAATGTATGCGTGTATTACAACTACACCTCCTTAACTTATTCACATATTACAATTACACCCCTTTATTTAGAGGGTCTACTTGTAATGTTCAAAATTTTTAGGGAATATAATGGTAACTATCCAAATCTCGGGGTATAATGGTAATTAATCAAATCTCAGGAGGTGTAATGGTAATTATACCAAACCTCGGGGAATGTAAAGGTAATTATCCCTAGAAATTTCCACCCCATTCTGCAAGCAAGATCTTGGATTGTTGTGGGTCCTCAAGAGATGGTCAAAGCTAATACAGATAAAGGAGAATAAAGAAAACAAATGGCCCACATCAAAAGGGCATGCCACAAACATTCAAACAATCTAATCACATTATTCTACAACTTTTTTTTAGTGTTAGGCAACATGCAACAAAAATGTGTCAAATCATTGGGACACCTTCCAACGCCCCGTTCTCCTGTCCAAATCTTATCACACATTCACACCTGTCTTGCCAAAGACCACAAGTACCTTTAAAATAATGTTTAAACTTAAATAAGGGTATTAATTATAAAATATTAAAAAAAGTAAAGTAGAAAAATAAAAAAATGGAAAGAAAAGATAGGCTAAATAATTATAATTGGCACAAGTATAAAGAAACGCCTTTGCTGCATCAGTTTCAAGTATTGTTGCATTTTATTTTTGTTGAACTATTATCTATCAAGTGTATCATATTTACAACCTTGTTTTTTTAAGAAAAAATTTATATACTTGACATACATTTAAGATAAGAAATAGAAAATAAAAAAACAATTAAAAAATAAAAAATCTTAACCAATATTGAAGAAACGAGGAGTTTTGGCACAGATTCGAAAAGTATAAAGAATCAATGATGGTTGTTATTTGTTATGTGAGAATATCCTCACATGCTTACTACGCTTGTAGATTATAGCTGTAACTCGAATAGATATTTCATAGTGGTGGAAACTCCTATACTCGTGCCCTAAAAAGGATTAATACACTAATGAGCCCTAGAAAAGATTAATTACAAAAATCCCCTAAGGTTTAGCCCATTTACAAAAAAAGAAAATAAAATAAAAAAAACTCTACGTTTCGTAAATACAAATACTCCTATTGTTAAGTTATGTGGCAGCAACTAATAACTTGTGAAATCCATATCATGGGGCAACATCGAGGGGCTATCTGTAATTTTAAAAGGCAAATGCTTATTTTCGTAATTGGCTTGAACCTTGTGAGCTGCGACTTTATGGAGCCAATAAGCCAAATTGGTCCCTTTTTCTTCTTTTCATCACCTTTCTCAAATGTAATTCTCCTTCCTGCTTGTAGCTTGTGAGACATCCAGCCAACCAGATTATTTCCAAGAACTTACAAAAATCAGAAAACTTACAACTTATAAGCCATAAGCAGTTCTCATCCACCAAACGGCTTCTCTATTTAAGCTTCAGTGCTTTTGCTTCTTGTCTGGCATATCGCTCTGATTGAATAAAAGCCTCCTTCTTTTTGCACTATCAACATAAGTAGCAGAAGAACCTCCATAAGCTTCCGACCTGTGTAATTGGATAGGTGATAAATCAGGAGATTCAATGCCTTTCTCTAACTTTAATCTTTCAATCTCCATTTTTTGAAGTTGGTAATAGCAAGAAATCACATCTTCCTGTCATTAAAAATCAAAAAACATTGTTGTAAATCAAAAGAGCTAATTTTTCAGAAGATTGTTAAAAATAATAAAAATAAAGTTCATCATAAATATAGTTATATATATGGATAATTACCTCAACACCCTTGAGGATGACCTAATTGCTTCAAATTGATCCTTATGATTTTAAAAATTACAATAATAACTCGTACTGTTATTTCCATGAAACTTAAACAAAGTATAGTCATGGATTGGAAAATTAAATAACACAATATGGGGAATTATTGTAATCCCAAAAACACTGGAGTGTTATTGTAATTTCCTAAATCACTGATAGAAATATTATTGTAATTTCTCCAATTAGATTGATAGAATTATTACTGTAATTTTTCACGTAATATCAAGCTACATGGATGTATTGTAATTTGGTTGAACCTCAGCGGCGTTGAGGTAATTATATATATGAATTAAATAGAAAATCCCTCACAATTTTAAGAACACCCTTTGAACTTAAGAGACCAATTTTGAGCTCTAAAGCTTCTCTTGTCAACCTTTGATCCAATGCAACCAATGTAGCTGCTGCTGCTATCACAGATGGTCTTTGACGCATTATTTTCACATCTGCATTTAAACCAACAAAACATTAATCCCAAAATTCATCAGATATTTTAAAAAAGAAAAAGAAATTCCTATTATTGTTTATGACAAAATTACCCCTCACTGCACCTAAAATGGCTCCCAGAATTCTTGATAATCCAATTCTTGGTAGTGACTTTTTAGTTAACTTGTTCATAAATAAAGCAATGAAAGAAAAGGGAGTGATTGGTCCCATTTTCCATTCCAATGTATTTAATACTAAAAGCTCCATTCTCTTTATTGTCCTGCTTTCAAAATTGTAAGCATCCAAACAGAGCTCTGATAATGCTGGCACTACACATTCTTCCATTTTTGCAGCTAATGAAAGACAGGCCATTGATAGTAGCCTTATTGCCCAAGAATTTTCAACCTGTATTTGTAAAATTTCAAGAAAATGGAAATTGGGCCGTTAGTTATGAATTATGAATTATGAATTTAAAGGGATAATTTCCTCAACACTATCTTGGTGTTTGGCATAAGTACCAAAACACATCTTAATGTTTGAATAACTACCATTACACTCCCTATTATTAGTTCAATTGACGGGTAAAATTATAATTAAATCCCTAAAAATCCTGAAAGCTAAAACAGTACGGAAAGACCACATGAATATAGGTGGTGTAAGTATAATTTTGCATCAACCCTGAAGACGTCGTTATAATTACGTGTTAGTTAATTTTACATCAACCCTGAAGACGTAGTTATAATTACGTGTCAGTTAATTTTGCATCAACCCTGAAGACGTAGTTATAATTACATGTCAGTTAATTTTGCATCAACCCTGAAGACATGCATCAACCTTGAAGTCGTAGTTATAATTACGTGTCAGTTGAACTAATGGGAAAGGGATGTAATCATAATTATCTAATCCTCAGGGAGATTTGGCTACCATCCTTAGATGAAAAGCTAAACTTACATCAATTGATCTTATTGCAAGAAATCTATCAAGATATGTGACTGATAAATAAGCTGTTTGGAATTTGAACCCAAGAAGTTCCCTTTCCTGCATCAAAAAATGCCCAAATCTTCATTTTCCTTAACCTCAATCATCAAGAACAAGAAACAAATTCCAACATCTCAATAGTTAATGCTAAATTGAAATGGGATTATAAGACAAACTCTGAGAATGTACTGGATCGCATCCAAACGAGAACCAATAATCCAATCTTCTTGCAATTTGAGCCCACAACTTGTGATTTCTCTTTCAAGAAGCATTCCCACGTACTCATCTTCATCTCCACCTTCCAAAGTAGAAGAAAAATCACACATTTCCACTTCATCTAAGCTGCCCTCATGTTCTTTACTCTGTTGTGGACTATAAGGAGAAAAAATAGCTTGAGATACATCCATTCTTTTCTTTTTCTTCACTTTTTTTTTTCCTCTCTTTCTCTCTCTCCCTCTCTCTCTCTCTCACTCTCTCTCGTGATTTTCAAAAGGGTTTCTGCTTATAAATGTAAAAGAAAATCTGGGAAACTTGGTGTCACTAAGATTAATAGCTTTACACAAACAACACTTGATCTCGTTTTATTTCATTTTATTTCATTCCATGTATTGTATTGGAAATAAATGGGCTGTGAAATCTTGAAAGAGACTGCAAATGTGGCGTAAATGTAGTTTAGTTGGTAAGTGGAGGTGCGTGGGGTGGTGGGAAAAGGTCAAAGAGGGATTTTGGCATTAGCAAAAACAAGAATTTGTATGGGTATATTTGTTTGCATTTTGAGGTGTTCTGAGAATAGATGTTTTTGAAAATGAATTTTGTAAGTAGATTGGAAAATGTGATTTTTTGTTTATATTTTTAATATTAGGTAGAAATTTTTTTGAATTGTAAAATAATGCTTGATTATGTTTTAAATGAGACATTTTTTAGTACAAATATCAAACTGTGTCATTTCATGTCTTGTTAGTGGATGGATAAAGTAATTTAAAACAAATTTTTATGTATAATTATAATTATAAAAAAATTTGAAAATAACAATTACATAAAATTAATTTTATATATGATTATAATATTTTCTTGTGTAAAAATATTTTTTGATAAATATTGAATTTGGATTAACTTATTATAAAATACAAATAATATTTATTTGCATTTCCTCAATCAAAAATCATTTTCCCCAATAATTTGTGTACTTCTCTTGGCTTTGACCGAGGAACATTCTTTGTTCGAGTGGGGATAGGGTGCTAGGTAGACTTGCAGTGTTGTTTGTGAAAAGCAATTGGACCACTTGGATGACGACGTATGGAATAGAGTGGGGGCTTTGTTAAATCAATTTTCTCTTTATCTCTTTTAAAGGAAATACATCATAAAAAGTTGAAAATAATAACTAATAAAGAAAAATCATAAGCAACATATAACACAATTAAGAAAAATCTTCAAAAGGAACATATATTAGAGAAATAATGCCGCAAACCATCTCATTCAAACTCAGAATCTCTAGAATTGTAAAAGTTTCATCTTATCTTTAGGACAAAGTATCATTTGGCTTAATAAACTAATTTAAGTTTCACTATACTTGATTTAAGTTAAAAGTTCTCAAATCTCGAGTTTAACAAATAATTAAAGCTAGTAATTGTGCTACACTGACGTATGTGTGCCTAATTTTTTTATTTAAAAAATAAAAATATTTAGTTATTTTTATAATGATTTTTTTCTTAATTATTGAATATTTTTACTTAAATTTATTATATATAATAACATGGTCAAAAGACAAGATTTGGAGAGAATAAAGCTGGAAAGAAAAAATTATTATAATTGAAAAAAGGGAATAGAAAAATAAATATATCAAGAAAAGAAATGTTAAAGAAAACTATTTTATAATTAATTTTAATAACTTCTTTATCATTATTTTTTAATAGGGTCATTTTTGTTCATTCATTCAAAAACGTATTAAAATAACCATCTAAGTTATTGATGCCTTATATATATATATATATATATATATTATATAGATTTGATTAGAAAGGATTTGAAAAATAAATAAATAACTTGAATTTACTCTAGAGTAGTTAATAAATTATATCTTAACTTAGTAAGTACAAGTTAAAGGGCTTATCCTTTTTTGCATGGAAGTTGAAAATAGTTTAATTGTAAGATGATTATTTCTCAAAATGAGCCTTCAAGTCTTTAAGGACTAGAAAAGGAAAAAGATTAATTATTAAATTCTTCCAATAATCCAATTCATCATACAACTTCGGTATTGTCTCTATGTTTCTTTCCCTTTCTATGTTAAATTTTAAAAGGATAAATGGCATTTTAATTTCCTCAAACTTATTCATTTTGACACATCACATTCTGAAAAATAAAAAATTCTTGAGTAAGAAAAGCATTCCCATTCTAGATTTTTAAAATAACGATAAGTGGGAATTCTTAACTACAAATTCTTTTAGTATGTTCGATTTTAACAATCTTTTATGTCTTTTCTCTCTCTCTTAATCATCACTAATAGAATTTTCAATGGAATTGGTTTATAGAACAAGAGCAATGATTCTATCTTTCGTTGTTTTCTAGAAGGAATTATTACACTTTCTCATCCCAACTATAGTTATTCTTACACTTATCTCACCAAACTTCTTTCGTCTCAATCGAATGCATAAACTTTCAGAAAAGTTGCACTTCACCATATTGTCTCATTTTCAATATAATATTTGCAGATATTTTATCTAGATTGGGATGCGATTACAACTTAAAAGATATTCCATACATTTAAATTGTCCATCGCATTCAAAGATGATTGAAGCATTCACAAATATTCTATCGAAAATGAGACAATATGGCAAATTTTCAATTTTTTTGAAAGTCTGTATAATTAGTTAAGTCAAAATAACAATAATGATGATGATGATGAGTGAAGTAAAAAGACAACCATACTTTGAATTATCCCAATTAAAGGAATCCAACTGCCATAAAATGTTTCTTTTGTCAAAATTCATCACCGCAACTTCATCAAGACACCAATAATATCCCACTTCCTATCAAATCACTATTATTAGTCAATCATTACCTGCCCATAATATACTCATACTATGTGGGACATTGCATAATTATTGCGGAAAAGAAAAGTGGGTGAGTATTCCTAATTGGCTATGGAATTCAAACCCGAAACCCCCATCGTAGGACCCCTGGTCAAAGATGATATGTCAGCATCATAAGGGTCGGGCCCCCCTACTTACTTCATATGAAATATCTCATCTATTCTATTCTTCTCTTTTCTTTTCTTCCCTTCTTTTTTTTTCCCCCCTCCTATAGATACTATACATTTTAATCATGTGCCTATATTCTGAAAAAATATATTATGTTGTGATGATATATATGCGGTGAAATAAATATTTTTATAAAAAAATATATTAATATTATTTTTTCGGTGCTTCATACCTTGAAGAGACTTGATCTATATTTAATATTGTATCAAATACGACAAACAACAAACACATATTAAAAAACATTACTTGGCATGTTTGTAAATTAATACAAAGTAAAAATTTTGATAGTTTGACCTAGTGCACAATTCAGAATGTATCTAACATAGAGTTATATGTGTGTCCTGATACAAATAAATTTAATCTTGCGATTTGTCCTTTCTCATTTTTGTATTTAGAAAGTATACGAGTAATAAAAGAATTAACTGAAAGTTGAATTTTCTAAAATAATTTGGAAAAAAAGATTGTCACTTCATTTTTTCAGAGAATTGGTTAATAAATTTATTTTGCATGATATGGATATCATTTAAAAATGAGAAGTTTAGAAAGAATTAAAGTTTTGATTGACTCTAGTGCTTGGGATCCTATGGATGAAGAAATGGCCTCTTTGAATCCCATTGGATTCATTCGAGGGGAAAAAACAAAAAAACAAAAAACAAAAGAAAGAGCCTTATAAAGATTGTATTTCATTTTATGAAAGAATTACAGGGTTACTTGAGGTTGTTAAAATATGCATATGTCAACTAAATGTTATTCTGGTAGCAATTAAGATTATGTATTTTCAATTTATGGGAGCAATATGGGATTTGTATCCGTGGAGAAAATCACTTGCTTGATTGAGTACGTTACCAATCAATTTCTACCTCTTATTATAGTGTGCACTTTGGGCTCAACGCACATGCAAGAAGGAAGTTTGAGCTTAATGGAAATGGCTAAGAAAAATCTTCAAAATACTATTCAGTAGAAAAATAATCAAAACTATCACAAAAGCTATCATACGGTACAAAATAGCATCATACACAAGTGAGAATCAAGTTCGTGACCTTTGATGTCACGATACCTCCAATTTGCCACTAAGAAAATGCCTCATGGGTGTGTTGTTCAATTAAAATCACTCATTTTTTCACATTTTTATAAAAGCAAAAATTTCTCCCTGAATATATGTGATGTTTCTAAATTTATTATGAACTCATATCTCCCTGTATGTCTAAGTGTACAGATGTAAATGTACATTAATAAGTGAAAAATTAGTCAAACTTAATTAATAAGAGAAGAAAACAAATTTTTAATTATAATGTGAAAGGATAAATATTATGATTTAAACTAAATTAGTGCTAAACACTAAGGGGATGAGCTGCAGAACGTTTGGGCTTAATTTCATTGCAAAGGGACTTAGTGATCTGCAAACTTGTTATTGGGCCCAAGAGTAGCCCAATTACTTGGGCAAGGGAGGCCGCACGTGATTTATTTCTTCCACAGTTTCATCACAGCCTGACAACGTCTTGTCCTCTGCCGCAGGGGGGTCCACTCCACTTCAGCGATCTACATTGTACGATGATATTTATCCACGTCATCATCCCCACGGTCGCCGTTTCTGCTCCTTCCCACACGTTGCAGGAATATTCCCAGCCGCTCAGCACCCATGTTGAAAAATTCCGTTACTCTATTTTTAGAATAGCAAAGATTCCATTACCCTGTCACCCTTCAATTAAGGATAAAAGAAAATCATTCAAGATAATATTAAAGGCTGTGTTTGGAAATGGGACACAACAATTGCGAATATGTTTGTTTGCATTTTGATATGTTTCGAAAATAATTGTGAGCGAGATAAACGAATTTAATATTCAATAGCTAATTGAATTTATGTAGAATACTAACGGTATGATTGGTATGCAGGAATGAATCAAAAAGTATGATATTAGCCATTCCTTCTCACTCTCATGATATTAGTTATTCTCAATAGATTAAGAATAAATTATAATTTATTAATTACAAAATTACTCTTCACGAAATTAGACAAGCCTAGAATTTTCACAAAACTTCATATCATATTTATTAAAAATATTTATTTATTTATTAAAAAATATTATTCATTCAAAAAAATTATTTATTTAAATTATTATTTATTTAACAAATATTTATTTATAAAATATTCATTTATTTAAAAATTATTTATTTATTTATTTACTTAAAATTTACCTATTTATTTAAAAAGTACAGTTCATTTAAAAATTTTATTTGTTCAAAAAATTATTTATTTTTTAAAAATTATTTAGTTATTTATTTGAAAATATATATTTATTTGCAAATATTTATTTAAAACATTAATTTATTTAAAAAATATTTAAAATTAACAAATATATTATTTATGTATTAATAATCTTATTTAAAAAATCTACTAATTAAAGGGTAATTTGGTCATTTAAAGTATTTCTATTCTATTCTTGTCAATTATGATTCATTAACAATCATGAGATTGAAATCAAGTAAGGAATGATGAAATCTTTCCTTTTCTATTCATTGTGCATACCAATCGTACGAAAAGCAATAATTACATAATTCATTTCTTATATTTATTCTATTTTTAAAGTCATTTCATTCCTATCTAATTCCATTTCTGTATACCAATCATATCGTAAGGATAATTTTCGAGATTTTAGAGATTATAAATACGCATAGACAAAGTTAGTATAATTTTTCATGTAGAATTTAAAAAATTAAGTTGACTTGTACGAAAAATTACACTCAATATATCCAATAAAGCTTTTATTATTTGACTCTTTAAGCAACTACAAATTAAAAGCCACATTAAGAAAAACACTTTTCAAATTTTCGGAAGATTTCTCGTTATAAATTATAAAATAAAACAATTAAAATCTACACCTTTTAATAAAATAGGAGATCCTATTTGGTATGACTCCATATATTTTGTCTAAAATATCATTAACTTTTAATTTACCCTAATAACCACCCACAATATACAAATTCTCCATTTATATTAAATTATATATGTAACTATAATTAAATATATTAATTATATATTTTAAGGGGGTGTTTGGGTGAGCTCATAAGCT
>JACFYI010003839.1:168795-191917 GCA_014898755.1 Handroanthus guayacan
AGATGCTAGGAGTTTATAAGCTCTTTTTAAAAAAATGATGGGATCCTAATTTATTTTTAAGATTTTCACATGCACATTTATTTTTAATTACAAAATTATCATTACTAACATCTTATAAATTAAAATATTTTATTTTTTCCAAATACTTTAGCATCTTATTTTTAAATAAGCTTAGCCAAACACCCTCTAACTACTAAATATACATTGTACTAAATCAAATCTTAATATATAAAATTATATTCTGATCGTTATATGTACACATATCGAGTGTGCACTCATGTTAGCAGAAATTAAATAATCCCCAATCTTGCGTTGGATATGCCAAACAAGCCCTTGTTCAATTTGCATCATTAATATAAATAGTAATATATTTTCGTTTCCTTGTTCACGTATGTTTCTATGACCACCCAAACTAAACATAGAAGCAACAGAATCCTTTCCCTCCTAGAAGTAGAATTGTAGAGCTATCCAAAAATCTTTCATGGAGACATTGTTTCCCTATTATATAAACGAGAGATTCTTCTATTACGCTGTTTATATCCGACATTCTTCATCTTCCAGAGCTTTTATTGATCGTTCTTCCGTTAGTCAACCCTGTTTTTATTTTTCTTCATTCTGACATCAATCGAAGTAATTACGAGTGCATCATGGGTAGAAGTAAGTACATCGTAGTTTTTGATTGACAATATTTAGTATTTTTACGTAATGTTGTTGTAAACCCGTTTTTATTGAAGAAGATAATTTTGAATTTTCTCGAGTATTTGTTGCACGTTGTGGTTTCATTAATCCTTATTGTTGAATAAGAAAAGTAGGAATCGGTTAATGGTGTATGGAATTCTTGGTTCGTTAATTGGAAAAAATAATTGTGCGGGGCCCGAATTTGTTGGGCCTTTTTGAGTTTGTAATTTTTTCAATTTACGGTGGTTAATGAAGTTTCCTGAACTCTTTTGGTCTTAAACAGAATTCTTGTTTCTATTAACTGGAAATTTATTTTGGAAGTTTTTCACTTATTTTGCTTTTGGTGTATCTATTGAATGAAGTTGGAATATTCTGTTAATTTATGAGATGTCTCAATCTTTGTCTGTGATTTCCTAAAATTCCTCTGTTACTGTCCTTAAATTAAGTGTATTAGCTATATTAATTACTCAACTGTGTGTGAAAACACATTGAAGTTGGAAAGTTCGTTGTAAAATGATATAGTGTGGACATTTTAGGAAACTCTCAAAAAAAGATCGCGCCAATACTGGATGATGATGATACAGCTAGTATTAGCTCATTATCGCTTGCTATGCCCCCAGACTTGATGGAACTGTATGGTGTCGAGGAAGAGGTGCTGGTCGATACAGAGTCTTTGCTTGATCAATACTTAGATGCTTTGTATGAGAAGAGGTAATTCTTTCAATCTTTCTGTTGTGGTATAAAGAAGAGGAAAATATAAAGACGAGATGCATTTCATTTGTCCAGGGGGTCGACAAGAGAGAAGGCATTGACAAACATCATTAAAGAATTCAAAAGCAGCTTACAGCTTGAGTTTGCTGGAAAGAAGTACGCGGAGCTTCTATTCCTAGTATTTTACATGTTTCTGCTTTCATATTTCATAGTTGCAGATGACAGAATTAGTGTGTTAGCCCATATATGATTTCTTTGTTATACAGCTGTGTTTCCTTCGCTACAATACATGTATCAAACTAAATCTATTAACATTTTATTGATTTATTACATTGATTCTTTGACAACTTTAGATATAACAAGACATATGTTGGTTAACATTTTCATTAACATTTTTTGATATTGTTTTGTTCGTTTAGGTTTGCTACATTGCTGCACCAGTGCTTGAATTCGATCAAAAAGGGTTCTCCTCAGGAGGTTGCATTGGCAGCTCACGTGATAGCCCTTTTAGCTTTGACAACAGGTCCGGGGGAAAAAGCACAAGAGATCTTGCAGGAGTCAGTCTCTCCTATATCTGAGGCTCTTAAAACTCGGTTTGAAATGTCTAAAACATCATCAGTATGTCAAATGTTGCTCATTACACTTTTGCATTCATTGTACCTAAAACTGCTGATCCTTAACCTTATGTTTCTGTAATAATCACAGTTGCTTGAGTGTTTGGCTGTTGTTGCTTTTGTTGCTGGTGAAACAGAGAAATCAATGCAAATAATGTGGCAACTGGCACATCCAGAATTGTGTTCCGATGTACGCATCTTTTGTCATTATAACTTTGTCGACTGCCAATTTAGTACCTATGTTCGTTGATGCTTGTTATTAGTCTGATTCAAAGGAATTTACCTGTATTTTAGGTGACTGCTGCTAAACCTTCACCAGCAGTGATAACTATGGTTGTCTCTGCCTGGTCGTTTCTTCTTACCGATGTGGATGGATGGGCTCTCAACCCTAAGATTTGGCAAGAGTTAGTTTTGACTATCCTTGATACGCTTATTTTGGCATAATTATCTCAACTATTTAAAGTTTGACCTTATTACAGAAATACTCCCTTATAGTTTGTGAAATTACAAAAACGCCCCTGTAGTTGGTTGACTGATGGAAAACACAAGAAAGCCTTTGTAACACTATAATTAGTCCAACTGAACAGATAGCAAATTGATTGAAATATTATAAGTAGAACCACTGTTTCTATAACATGCTTAAGTTTTTAGTGGGCCTAATTGTAATGTTGCACAAACTCCGTTAAGTTTTCCATCAACTACGCAACAGTAAGGTGGTGTTATTGTAGTTTTCTCCAACCACAAGAAGGTTTTTTGTAATTGTAATACTGCGCAGGCTCAATTAAGTTTTCTCTCTCACAATGCCATTTTTCTTTGGAAATAACTCAGGTCCATGTCATACTTTTCGACTCTGCTGGATGAAGACGACAGATTACTACGCATTGCAGCTGGCGAAGCAATTGCCTTAATTTTTGAAATAGGAAGCCTCGAAAAGTTCTGTGGAGAACCAGAGCTCGCCAACGTCGTCTCTACTGACCAAGGTACCAATTCACAGTACATCCACGAGTTAAGGAGCAAAATTGTTAACCAAGTGAGAGACCTCTCGAGCGAGGCAGGTGGCAAAGGTTCTACCAAGAAGGATCTCAATACTCAGAGGGACAAGTTCCGAGCTATTCTTGATTTTATTGAGGTGCGCAAGAATGTTGTTATTTGATCAATGGGATTTAGTGCCTCAACATCCTTTGAATGTCTAATTACAGAAGCACTTACTGCTTTTTATTCAACTAATGAAAAACAAAGCCAGGGTAATTATATAACTACATTCTCTAAATATCTAACATATTGATTTAAACATCATATCCTAAACCGTGTATTATTCTTGACATAGTTAAGTTTTTAGGGGGTCCAAATGTAATGATACTTAAATTTTTCATCAACTAAACTAATGGCATCTTGTGCTACTATAAGTTTATGAACCACAAAGGGTGTTTTTGTAATTAATTCGAACCTCAAGGATTATTGAGATAATTTTTTCTTGATCAATGATTTGGTCGCTGAATTGATGAATTCTTCCATCAATGTCATGAATATCAGGATGGTTATACTCCAGAAACCTCAATGAAGATCAGTGGAGCATCGTTGCACACAAGTACATGGTCTCAATCAATAAAGGTTCGTATTTTATTCGCACGTTTTTTACTTATGTTAACATCTTTACAGTTTCTAATGTTGTCAAGTTTCTGTGCTTAATAGTTGAACTTCCTGAAGCATTTTCTGGGTGGAGGATTTGTGAATCACATGCAGGTAAATTATATATACAACCTTTTGCAAAGGGATCCATACATTATGGATTGTCATCGTTCATCCTTCTGTCTTGTCTTGTTCTGACAGGAGAATGAATTTCTTCAAGATGTCTTTGGTTTCACGCCGAAGAAAAATCTTCCAGGCGAGCGTCGTCGTATGTCTCCCAATGAAAAGGTTTGTGAATGACGCATTCTTGAAGTTTATCAATAATAATCCATGAATATGTCAATCTTTGTTTTTGCTGCTAATCTCATGCTCCAGATTTTTTGACTTGGAGGGTTGTTATTAAGTTGATTAAACTTCTTGCCATTCTTCTTATTAAGTTGATTAAACATCTTGCCATTCTTCTTATTAAGTTGATTAAACTTCTTGCCGTTCTGTATCATCTGCATATTCTTTGCTTACGTTCCTTAATTGGACAGAGGGTGTACAAGTCACCTAACTCGGCCCTAAACAAGGCAAGGACGAAGATATTAAAGGAACAGCGGACGTTATCCCAGGTTGTTCATCTTCTTCGACCCCTGTTTTCCTTCTTTTAACTCTTTTCATTACGGAAAAAGGTTAAGAAGACAAAAATTGTCGCCGGGTAGCTGAATTCGATTATAAAAAACTTCAGAGACACCCCAGTTTATTAATCGGGTTGGTAATAGTTGAACTTTTTCAATGTGCAGGGTGTGAAATCTGGGCACTATGCAGTTGGCTGTAGTGATAATTATTGAAGCAGAAGCTGCCGACTTATTGATATTTAAGTTGTGCTATACATTATAATGTAGATGGAATTGCAGAGTGATCAGTGAAAAGACCAAATATTATAATATTTTTCTAGCTTTTTTATTATTTAATTTCTCATTTGGTGTACTATATCTTTCGTCATTATTTCAGAGAACTTACCGTATGACCACATGATGTGATTTAAGTCCTGAGATCAAATTCAGAAGTTTGATTTTGCATCATAATAATCCGTGCAGCAATAGCAACAAGATGCACATACTAAATTTTCAGTATGTTTTTTTCTGAATTTTCTAATTACAGCCCATTACATGCTATATCCATTTACTCTGAAAGAGCATATACTCTGTTACTATGTTTATTTTAAATAATTTATCAATTTACTCTGAAAGAGCATATACTGTAGTACTATGTTTATTTTAAATAATAAGTACAGGAACAATGAACGATAACTTAGTATCTTTTCTGTTTTTTGGGGCAAAAAGGGAAGGAAAAAAACAAATTCACACTTTTAAGTTGAAATGAAAGAACTTAATTAATATAACATTGCTTGCCAAAACTCAACCTATAAATTTAATCGATAATAAAAACCAAACAATAAGTGGAATTGAACACAAGAGCAACTAACCTTCTGCATAGCAAAGAGTATATAAGTTTTCCCTTCTTTTCCCCTTAAGAATATAAAAAGTTAAAACATACCTTAATTTAATAATAACTTAATCATTTACCTACTTTTAATACCAGTAAACTTGTATTTTTCTGGGCACATATTATAGGAATAATCACCTCAACACTTCTAAAGTTGAGAAGTTACCATAACACAACCTGCTGTAGTTTCGTAAAGACTTAACAGAGCTTATTTAACATTACAATTATACCCCTTCAAAATCTGACAAACTCTAACACATACAAGTAGACCCTACTTTTATTGCTGCACAAGTTCCATTAGTTTTTAGTCAACTGAATTAATGATTTAGAGTATTAATGTAATTTTCCAAAGCACAAGAAGTGTACCTATAATTAGGCCTAGCCTCATGCGTGCTGAGCTAATTATTACTATATTATAACTATAAATTTAACACAAATATCAATTAACAAGATTTCAACACCACGTTTTTCAATTAAACAATCTGTCCATGACGGCGTTCATGTTTCCAGGCATCTTCCATCGTACAGATTTTGCCAAAATCCCAAAACCGAACCAAATACCCTGTGCTACAACTAAGAAGAACTACTTTCTAATGGATCAAGGGAAAGTAGCAAAACCCAGTACTTACACTTTCAATACTCGAGACACTGTCTCTCTATCTGTCTGGCTTTTTCTGAAGCATTGCCCAGAGGTTGAATCTTTAAGTGCATCTATCATGTTGATTCATTGTTCGTTTCTTTAGGAAGAATCAAACCAATTAGGCAAAGTGAGGGATTAGGAGGAATGGAGAGCATGGAACACATTTCAGGCGAGTATGGAAGAATAAAGAGTAGTCTTGCCCATATGGACCTTGTAGCTGGTATTTTGATTACTCCAGCACAGTCTCGCTGCTTCAAGTATGATATAAAATCTTGAAACTGCAAATTAGAACAGAAAATGGAATCGCTTCAGTACTGGCAGAAGCGACAATTATGAGACTAGTATATGAACATTCCAAACATGCAGGGTTTCTGATGGTACATCAGACAAGTCACCACTGCAATGGCCTATATCATAGGGAAAAATCAATAACTTTCAGTTGAAACCGTTATATATATACATTGAAGAGGAAAACAATTGTGCAATATACACAGAGATATGTGATATGCAATATCAAGCAATATGTAGGGGATGGAAAAAAGTAGAGAAACATAATTGTGGTTTCAACTTACACCCTTATTATCACCATGAGAGGAGGGAAGCAGCCAACAAATTTCTCTCTGTTGCATTTTCGAGATAAAATCATTAGTTCATACAATAAATTTTAGATAAACATAATGTTGAGATAATACCACACTAGTAATGACACACTGATACTGGCCTGCAGAATAACCATGAGGATATAACCCAAGCAGAAATATTAAGATATCTAGGATACAAAAGGTCAAACAAGACCAGTTATGCGGACTTTCTAGACCTTCAAAGTGCCACAAGGTTCTGGATCTAAGGTGTGGCCAAATCAATCCAAACCCATTTACTAATCCAAATGCACCCTTGTCACAGATGGAATATAACTTAGATTTGAAGTGTAGGTGTGGAGTTAGGTTGCTTTCATGAGAACCAACAGATACTCATAGACTTTGGTACTATATCTTTACATTAAAACCAGGGAAAAAAAAATATAAATTGAACTATTTGCAAATTCGTTCGAAATATTTAAGAACATGGAACAAACTATGAACCATTGCCAGCTGCCGCACATTTTGGAATTCAATAAAACGAACACACAAGAAAATTAGAATCTTGGGAATAAAATAAAAAAAGGACTATGATGTGCTAGAATAAGAGGTCTGACATCGCAGATAGTTTGCTCAAGAATAGTGTATAGTCATCATTATCAAATGCCAATTAGAGTGGTTTTCCTAATAATCTTGACTAAGTTATGCCTTCACATGAGTTGGCAACCGCAAGTTCTATGGTATATTATTGAACTGTTTCTACCCATGAGAAATCTAAAACAAACACATGAATTTTGTTTTACAATATTTGTTAATCTCAGTCATCTTAAACAGTTAATGAAAAGAACTGAGTACAATAATTGTTCCACCGATGACAAATTTTTGTTCTAGCATCCATTTATTTTGGTTGATACGATACCTATTAGCAATTAAAGGAAAAAAAATTATTACAAGCAATTACAAAATGAAATAAATCTTGGTTTGGCTTCTGTTCTATTTGCTTATTCATTCTCTATTTTGGGTGGCGTGGGGTGGGGAAGATCTGATACTAAAGCTAAAATGCCTTCAGAAGGAGGTAAATTAGATTTTCTTTGACGAGCAGACGTGTTAATAGCGTAATGGAATCAACGAGAACTCTAAAGACACCGAGTATAGGGAGTACACTTTCAAACAGATATGCACATACAGACACAGATGTGACTCCAGCAAGTTTGGTAACTCACTCTGTGAGGTGGGGTACTAGAAAATGTTGATTTCACATGCCGGAGATCAGTGCGTTTTGTCATATCCAACTTAGCAGGCCATCTGCACATTCATCAAAAAACAATTACAAAGAAAATCTCGCCATTTCATTTTCTATGAAGATCAAAGTAAGACTCAAATCCTTACTCTTCAGGCTCAGCAATAGCATTTGAATAGTTGCAAATATCAGAATCCACTCTTTGTGCATGTATTGTACAGTAATACACACCACTTTTACTCAATATCCCTTCCCAGGGATAGTGCTGGGATGACCCACCATCCAGATCAGCAGCTACAGATGGAGGTGGAGGTGGAGGTGGAGGCGGAGGGGGAGAAGTTGGGGGAGGAGGAAATACAGGAGGCTGGGACAGAGGTGGGGGCGGAGGTGGAAGTGGTGGTGGAGGTGTTGGAGGCAATGGAGGCTGAAAATCAGGGTGAGGAGGCAACGGTGGCCGGAAATCAGACTGAGGAGGTAATGGAGGGGGAACATTAGATGGAGGAGGAGGTAAAGACGATAATGGTGGAGGAACGACAGGCACAGAGAACATCTGATCAAATGGTGCCGTAGAAAGCCCCTGGATTTGTGCAAGTGGAGTCACAGAGGCAGGTAGATAAGGTTGACCCTGCACATTAGCATGAGCATTAGCAGGAATTACAGCAGAAGGAATTGGATTTGGAGGCAGATGGTGGCCTGGCCCACGTGCATTCCATAAACTATTTGGAGGTGCATAGACAGGTCGAATGAATGTAGGTGCCTGAACCGGCTGTGGTGGTGTAATAGATGGTCCCAGGGTTTGTCCGGATATGGATGCAATGCTTCCTCCAGAACGCATCCCACCTTCAGGATTTCCGTATATCCATGGTTGCTCAGTTGAACCAGTTCTTCCAACTTCCACAACTCCTCCAGCAGTCCAAGTTGACTGGAATGAGTGTGATGTCTGCATCATAGGCCCACAGTTTTCCTGACTCACTCTTGGGGATGTAAGGTCCAGAGAACTGACGTCAGGTCTCACTAAAGGAGCTGCGCCATGGTGCTTTGCAGGTTCACTGATCAAAACATAGCCCCAAAATCAGCTAAAGATGGCAATTACAAGTTTACAGGTGACATAAAAGAAATGTGGTAAGACAGCATGATCACAAAATCGTATGTCTAGGTAAACTTCACAATATCTGTGGCAAAATTATCAGCAAAATGACAAAGACTGAATAAATAGTAAGTGGATCAAATAGCGCACAACTAAACAAATTCTGAAAGCAAATAGAAAGATTAGAAGCTTAGGACAATGTCAAACCTGAATTCTATCTGGAAGAAAATCCCAGGACAGTCTCGTAAATTCTTCAATAAAGTATTTGCTGTATCTGGGTTGCTGCACTCTACAAGCCAATAAGAACCTGTAGGCATACTTGTTCTACTCAACCGGACAACAGATCCAGCATTGTTAATTGCGAGGTTGCAAACAGCCAAAAGCTCATCATCAGTGATACATTGGGGGCTTATATTTGGAACATTAATCCAAAGGTTCGTTGTTGGTACTCGTGCTTGTTCTCGCATTGGAGCACTCGCAAAAGGAACTTGGGGATGAGTTATATTGTATTTAGAACGTAACTGTAGAAGCAATGAAGACAACTCTGATGTCCTTAGATAACTCTCAGGAGGCTTTTCCATCACAGGCTGAGCATGAGGGGATCCGATCATGCTATTAGTAGCAGGGAAATTGTTTCTTGTGTCAACATGAACTGAAGCAGAAGTGGGTCTTGCACCTTCAGCATGCATCATTGCATTGGCTGGACCAATGTTGGATTGAGGCGGAAAAAATTTACTATTTTCCATGCGATACCACCGCAGATGAGCTATAGAAATGGTAGCTTCTTCAGGTGAATCAAATTCCATGAGTAATGCACCTTCACCACTTAGATCAAAAACCATGCGCGGGCCCTTGTGAAGTACTTTCTTAACTTCATGCATGATCTCATCCTTGGCCCATATGCTTGAAACATTTCCTATGTAAACATGGCAACTCGAACCAATTGCAGTACCATTTATAGCTCCTCTTGTTCCTAACCCTGTATCCAGAAACTTTATCCGAAGGCAGGCACCCCAAGGGGAACGTCCCCGCATTACTTCCCTAGCTTTTAAAGCATCCATAATATTTCTGTACTCAATAGTAGCAAACCCCTTAAACGGCAAATATTGCAATTGATCTATAGGGCCGAACTTCTCAAACTGAAACCTAATACGCATTTCAGATGCATCAGGACCTAATGATCCCAGCCATAGTTGTTTTGAAGCTAGAAATATATCCATGGCAGCTGGGTCTCCATCAGAGTAACATATTGCATGGTCTGTTGAAGAATGAGGTGGGGGAATATTTTGCTTGGGAGATTCAAAAGGAGAATTTGCAGCTCCTACAGAGGATCTTAAAGGAGGTACCGGGACATCCATATTTGGGATTGGACTCCTCTCTACCTGGCCAGGATGGTTTTTAGAATTGAATGAGTTATTTCTAAAATCCCGCGGTGTTCTTGCTCTAGGTGAGAAAGATTGTCGCCTCAACAATTCCCTTGGCATGAAGGTTCTACTATTGGACAGATCTCCAGAATCCCCATGAAAATCCATGGACTTTGATTCTGCTTCAAAGGAATCATTCCCAGGATTGATTGCTGCATTATTTTTTCTTAAATGGATGCCTGAAATTTTGTTGGAACAATCCCTCCCTGAAACTACAGAAGGAGATCCTTGTTGATTAGATATTGTTGAAACCAAGCACTGATTCACATATTTAGATGAACCAGAAATACCCTCAACACCTTCCACTTGACTGTCTTCTACCTTAACTTGCTTTACAAAAGATTCAAATAATCCTTCTAGAACAGAGGCAATATCAGAAACAACTTCAGGAGATGCAGAATCACTAAGCATCCTGTACCTTGAAAAGATCAAACTTTTGAATGACAGATCTTTACTAAGAACCTGCAAAACCAAAAAGAAATATAATAATTCAAAGCAACCTTGGAAGGCTTTCAGACCTCAGCAATATGATTAAAAGATACAATAAGCTAAACATGATGGTACCACAGACACAGAGAGCGAAAGAAAGAAAGAAACAAGGAAAAGTGTTTCAGCTAATTGAAGAGGCCGACTAGGCTTTACTAAAACCGTTAGATAGTCTAACATGCCACAAATTGAAGGCAGGGAATGGTATCAAACAAGTCCATCATAGCTCTTCTATCTAATGATGTTCAATGAATAACAAAAGCAATGCAGGTAAACACAATCAAATCTCATTATACTATCCCAGTGCAGGCAAAGAGTCGCGGGTTTCGCTTCATCTGCAACAACAGTGTTTGTCCATTTGATAGATTATCAATCCACTAGACTTATACTTTTGCAACAATCATTCTTTTTGATGCAACAATCAACCATCACATGTAGGATACCTTTATAAGATCATCAACAAAAGAAAGAGCCGTGCAGCATAGAGCAAGGTAGAAAGTTCGTTAATCTTGCTTTACGAGTTCCATAGACTACGAAAAGCAAGCTTGATACCAAAATTCGAAAAGTGAGTTCCTGAGGGGAATCAACGTGCATAAAAAGCTGAGTTTTAGATACATAACAAAATGTTAATAAGATATCAATCAGGTTGTAGCAGTAAGTCCTCAGTTAATTTTTCAGCTTCTAAACCATGGTCATTAATTTAAAATGCGAGTAAGGCCAAACAATCCTTTAGAGCAGAAACTACTAGCATATCCATTTTTCAGAACTTAAGGCTCACAGGCAAACTAATAGTCCTGACTGTAGAAAAGGATTAGCTAACTAAAGAGTACATCAACAATACATCAATCCCACTGCAAACAGTCCCTGTTTCGGTAAGTCCTTTTCCAAAAAGAACAAGCAGCTGCAACATATATATAGCAGACAAAAACTACTGTACTTTAAACCAGTACTAACAAAAAACTCAGGTCATAGAATCAATTTGATAAACTTTTGCCAATTAGAATTAGAGAATTACCAGTCCTAACATGCACTTCTTTAATATGGTTGATGTATTTTTTGAAAAGGAATTGCCCTTTGATGCAGGACAGTTGTCAATAGGCTGCTTCTCGTCACATTTTGTATTCTTGGAACGAATGGATGATTCATCATTACATCCCTCAGCCAGATGATGAAAATCAATATCATTCAGTTCAATTGTCAACTGGCGGAGAAAATATTTTCCTTTCTGGGCCCCCTCCACTCCAATGGACTCAAAGAGTTCAAAGCAAGCAACAAGAGAATTTTCAGGCCAACTGAAGAATATCCTCAAAAAACTAAATGCATGAATCTTAGATAATTTCAGCAATACAGAATCATCTTCTATGAAGAACTCATGCTTGAAATCAGAAAAAGATTCTGCACCTTTATAAATCTTCAACACACTCCTCTGGTCAACAATATCAAAGATATCCTTTCCATCGAAAGAGGACACCAAAAAAGTAAAAACATTGACAAAAACTGCAGAACGTATCCCTTGAGTAACTGCTGAAGTTCGGGCCTCAGAAGCAGCAGCCCGACAGATATCAACTAGACCTAATATGCAGGCCTTAGCAGTCTCAAAAGCAATACCATCAATGTCATCTCCACTACTAATCACTGTGAAGCAGCAATTATGCATATTTATGACAACCTTTGTTGCAGCTTCAAGTGCAGTAGGACAATGTGATGCATAGCGTGGAATGTACTCTGCCACTAGACGTTGTGTGGTTAAACCACCTGCAATGGCATCATCATATTCAAAGAATTTTACATGGTAATTCATGACTAGAGGTGCAACATGAAAGAAGTATCTTTCCAAAGGACACATGGCACCCAATTGGTTGTATATAAAAATCAAAATATAATAACAAAAAGTTTTCCATCTTTTTTGCTTATTCTGCCATAGAAACTGGTTGAAAGTTCACTTAAGGACTAGATATAACTAGGTCCACACAAAGAGATAGAGTAGAGATTTACTTTATATAGCCGTGCAACTTCACTTGATATCTAGTGATGGTAGTACTGGCAAGACAAAGTTTTAATTCTAATAAAGAAAATATCACGAAGACAACATGTATATGACAGTGTATGATTTGGTTATATAGTGGACACACATAGCCTGGATTTCATAAGCATGTGTTACTTAACAAAACTGGCCTGTGATTCCCCCCCTCTCTCAATGATTATATTAGACAACCATATAAGTAAGAAGGTGCTTGTCTAAGTTAAAAATCACTTAAGCATCTCATGAAGATATTTGGATCAGTCGCACATCGGAATGGAGATTTAAAATGTTGGTGCTTTATATGTGATACTTGTGAAATATCACTCAGCGATTATTTACTGCTTAGTGTTCCAAGCTATCTCCCAGCCTCTCTGAGAGAACTTGTCTTGCGTGTGAGGCAAGTGAGACAGAAAATCAGTCTAAAGGTTGTTTCTCCATGCATTCAGTGGTGCCTAATAGAAGAAAACACAGGTTTTTGCAGGTCTACTGCATGTCAAGTTAAGAATCTAACATTTAGATTTTTATGGGTTAGTTGATGAAACGTGATTAGGTAAATACATAAGAAGGTAGAACTCTTGAGTTTTTCATGTGCGGCAACAACTTATTGGGGGCAAAATCAGTACCGTGGCATCAATTACTTATTAACAACAATGAATACCTATCATTCCAACTCGTAGAATTAAATGGATATCATGGAATATCCTTGGCAACAAGCACCTACCACTAGGGCTCTGCTACAGGTCAATTGCTTATGAAATGAAGTTCATTCATTTGCACATACAATATTTGGTTAAATCTCATACAACATGGAATATTCATATAATCTAGCAGCTCTGTTTCTTGAAAATATGGAACATTCCAACCAACAGATTCAGAGAAAAGAAATATACTTGGTACTTTCATGAAATGTCACTGGCATACAGAAGTTACAATTTAACTTTTTTCAAAAAAGTAAAAATTGATTTGAAATATCAAGATACTTCCAAATTATTAAAGTAAAGCTCCTTGACAATCACTTTAAAATTCTTCACATAGTTCCACTTTACAATTTAGTAACTGCCAGTTCATCTTTAAGAATAAACCAAGCAATATGAATCCTATTGGATGTAGTCATTTTCACATGCTCAACATGCAATACGTTCACTTAGATCTTCCATGCTCATATACTGCTGGTTTCTGCTTCTTCAAAGACAAAAAAGCCTCAATGATTAGATATAGACAGTGTTAAAGAGAAAGACACGCTGGTTAGATTGTAGTCTGTACCACTAGTCAATAGCAGGCACAGCATTAACTAGCTAGTCCTAACCAATATCTTCTCCAAAGATAAGAGTAATCAGTGATAGCACTATGTTCACATCCCATATTAAACAGCTTGCATTTATGCAAGTAATGACATTAAAGGGAATTTTTATTGAAATCAGGATGCAATTGAAAACAAGGCGCCACTACCTAGCAACTCCTACAGTCCTACTTACACATAACAGATGATACAGACACCAATGAGAGACTATATCCTTCTAGTTCGCCAACACCAAATGTAGCTTTGGGTAATTAAGAAGGGACTACCAATGGGTTGTCTAAGGGAAACAAAACTAATAGACCCAAAGCAAGATAACAAGATAAATCTGCATAGACATGAATTTCTTTGTTTATTTATTTTGTGAAAAATGCTGACAAGCAGTTTAGGCAAAGTTAGAAGCAATCCTATTTTCCTAAAACCTTGAGATGATACAGCTTTTATCCACTATCTGTGAGCACTTGGCTTGATGGAGAACCATTCCTATCTACTGTCTCAAGATGCTAGGATCTCTGATCTGACTGGGAAAGCACTATAATTTGAGTCGAAATGCCTAACTTGCTGCAAGCATTTTGGGGTTGGGTGCGGAGGGAGTATAATAATTATGTTATGATTGTGCCAACTGCCAGGGAACCAGGACCTACGATGTTGGAGCTTGACTTAAAATCATAACTTGAACTGCTAATAAGAAAACTTGGCATTTGAAATTTTAATCAGCAAGCCAATGAAAGCGAGATCAAGCAACTCGATTAATATACAAACCATTTAGAAGTTAATGCTCACAAGAAGGAAGCCAAGATTCATCAATTTGTTTGAAATTTTTTTTTAAACTTAAGACTACCCTAAAGCTTGTTTCAATTCCGAGCCAACACCCAAACAATCTCCGCAGCTCACTTCTATTTGTAATCCTACTTAAATGCAACACAACCTCAATACAACGTCCTGTATAAATGACATTAATCATAAACCTAAAAAAAAAAAATTGCAAACACAAACCCTAAGGTTTATGCTCTAGCCTTCCACAGACGAAATGACAGAAAACACCAGTACTCCATCTAATTTAATTTCTTTCAATTATTATTACAAACAATACAGTAGAAATTCAGTAATGCTCCAAGAAAAGCACGACAAAATGAAAGCATAAAATCGAAATCATAACCTCCAGCCGCATTTATGAGAGAGTGATAGGCTTCTTCCAATTCCGAAATGAAACGCTTATCCTTCTGATCGATGCAGAACTTTATTCTCTTATAGCACTCGAAAACATTGCGAATCTCTTCCTGATTTCTGCGCCTCCGGAGGATTTCTTCCTGAGACAAAGGCGGCGGTGTGGGCGGCTGTGGAGGTTGTGGTGGTGGTTCTTCTGGTGGTGGAGGTGGAGGTGGTGGCGGTTGCGGCGGCGGAGATGAAGGTGGTGGCGGGTCATACAACTTTCGTTTCTTTAACGGCTGCTGGTCCGGTGCGGCCATGGCACACAGAAAGACGGTAAGAGGGAGAGTAACATGCGCGCGTACCCCGAAATATCTAAACGCCGTGGTTATTTTGTTGGTAATTTTAAAATTGCGGCATGTATTTCGTTGATATGTTTTAAATGATGAGTTAAGAAATTAATTAGATTTTCTTTGAGAAAAAGTTAGTTTATTTTTATTATTTTTCCTCTTTTTCTTCATTGTTTTCTATTTTTGTTTTTGAATTTTATTAATTTTATCCATAAATTCAATTGAAAATATTCTGATATTATTGTTTAAAAATAGAAATATTTTTAATTAATGACGTGAAAAATGAATTCATATATCGAATGTGTTGCAAGTGCTAAATTAATTAAATCATATTTTTATTGCATTATCTGTTTTAAATGAATGAATTTGCCTCTCAACTATATAGTTGGCATCACCTTTTACCCTAAAATTGATGATTTATTATTTACTTTTAGATTAATTAGTAAAAATATTATAAAGAAAAGTTATTAAAAGATTTCATAATTTTTGTTTCGTATATCCTTTCAAGAATAACTTATTTAAATTAGACCAGGGATACATTGACCTAATTAAACTTTATACTTCCTAAAATATGTTTCTTATTCAATAATTTTTTTTATTCTTAACTATTTTAAATAATCAGTAATTATTAAAATTAGTGCTCACTGCATGCTCAATATATGTGCATAAAATAATTAATACAAATTATATATATATATGTATTAAAATATAATGTAATCTTGATTTGTCCATATTTAGCAATTACAATATTATCAATATACTTAATATAAATGTACACATAATTTAATATAAATAATAAATTAGTAAATTATTGACTTTTATGTGTTGTTAGTGACTAATGAAGTGATTCAATATTAATGGATATTGTACAAATGACACATGAAATATATTATCAGTATAACTACTTTTGGTCTCCACACTTTATATATAGTATAGATTTTTTCGAAAATTTCAAGAACAAAATAAAGAAAAAAGAAAAGAAAGGGAACTAATTTTTTAAAGGGTCAAGGCCTCATTAGCAAAATTCAGAGGATTCCTAAAATTGTTACTATTCGGGCTAAATATTGCAAAATGAGAAGCAAATTATGCTATTTCTAAATAGGCTAAAGGTCCAAAAGATTTGGACCATAATTTCCAATTGGGCATAAAATCATCAATGGGGCCGATCCCATACCATTTGAAAGTATGGCAACTCTCGTTTCTCATCATAATCCACAAAGATGGTGATTCTTGGATTATTTTTCCATTTTGTGTTTTATATGTCGCATACATCTAGTCAAATTATTAATATTAGCAATTTTAGCAAAATCGATGTGTTTGTTTAAAATTTATAATGTAAGATAAAATATTTATTTATTTATATAAAAATATAAGAGTACTATGGTGAATTGATAGTTATATTATGATACTTACTTTTGTTTAAAGTTGGAGTTATAAAATTTAACGAGGGTATTTGATGATGCTTAAATACATCGCCGACATAGAATACATATTGGCTTCGAGATACTGTCCTGCTAACACTCGTAGTAAGAGATTTTGTCCTGAAAATGCAACTCGAGTGGTGAAAGAAAGGATAGTTTATAAACTATCTTAAGTCATTCGACACTTTTAATGTGAGACAAACTTAGTATCATCAGTATTTTAAAAAATCCACAAAAATGCACCAAAACAATTCTGATTTTTATTTAGTATACAAATATAGATGATGGATTCAAAAAATCAATAAATCACTATTGTTAATTTCAACAAGGAGTCCAACTTGGCTTAAATTTATGTCAAAAAACATTTAAATTCTATTAGATAAAATTTAGTATTATCTAAAATGATATGATTGATTGAATATAAAATTAAATAAGATAAATTTGCAAAGTTGTAAAACGCGACATAAATCAAATACAATTATTCAATATAAATTTATACAAAAATATGAATATATACGTATACATTTAGATACATATATATAGAAATATAGGTGCCAGTATAGTCAGCAATGAACTAAAAGAAATGCTTCAATTCTATAAATATAAAACAACATTGAAAAATAATAATAGAAATGAATTATGCAATCCACCTAGAAGACAAATCTATTAATGTAATTTAGTTATAATTTTTAAATATATATTTTTCATAATCTTTTTTTTTTATGTCAAATAGTTCCATTAAAACAAACAAATAAAAAAAAAAAAGAAGACTATTTCTCATAAATATTTCTTTAAGCACATGCAGCGAGCGTGGTCAGACCGCTAATAATTAAGTAATATATCTCTCGACAAAAAAAGTAATCAAAGACATTAAATTATCAATAATTGACTATTGTAATTATTGATTAATATTGGTATACGCGTAATAATTATTAAAATAATCCAGAAAAGGCATAAAGCCTACGTCACTTTATAATTTATATATATTTTTTGTGGGTCCGGAGGAATATGTAAAGGTGCTTTTCCAAGTTTATGAAACTTAACATATTATTTATAAAAAGTCAATATTATATTTTATGGGGTTCTTACAAAATTAGATGGGGTATTTGACCTCTAAGTCTATAATTAGTTCAAAGAGTTGGTTAAAGCTTACCTAATTAATAAACACTGATTTAAGAGGATAATCGTATAATTATTGATTGTATTAATTAAATTAGCTGCATAGAATACTAGATTTTGTATCTATAAATATTGAAAAAGAAAAAAATTAAGCAGCCATGCTAAAAGGACGAACTATTATAATTAATGCTGGTTTTAGAGATAATATTATTTAAAAATAGGTTTATAATTATTTATAATAATTATGGCCTTAATTAAGATTAATTCCAGCTCTTAATTGACTGGAGAAGTCACTAGAACGGATAAACAGCTAGATATATAGTCACTATCATAAGTTATTTGATTATCACTTAACACATGTTAGATATATTTTTTGTTATTAATTTTATTATATGTAATTTATATATGTTAACACATACTTTATACACAAATAATTAAGTGAAAGAACTACTATATATAATTATTTAGTTGGAAGGATAAATTAAACCCTAAAGAGCTCTAAATTAAGATATTTTCGCTTAATTACTTGATCTAGTTATTAAAAAGTGGTTTATTAGTCTTAAGAGATTAAGAAAGGTAAGCCTATATATCTAAAGAGATTATAATAAACTACTTAATTTCTCTACCTTCCAATTCTATCATGTAGGATATACACCACAAAGTATTCCAAGTTTGGTAAGTGTGGGCCAATGATTCGCAAACAACTTTAAGACTAATGTAAGCTGTGTCATATTTTGCGCACAAGTCGACCATGAGTTTGAACTTTTAGAAATAATTGAAAAATAATATCGATCGTCTTTAAATAAGAACCAAAAACCATAAAATAATAAATTAAATCATATCATTATTTGTTTTGAAGAGACATTTCTTTTCTTTTTTTTTTCCTTCTAAAATGACAATTTTAAATCTCAAGTTTAAATTATATGACATGCATTAAATTGAAAAAGGAGAAGTCATGTAGTGGTGGTAAATGGGCATCAAAATTTATTAATAAAATAAAAAAGGTGAAAAATGTAATTAAGAGAAAAAGGGGCGGAAAGAAAAATGAAAAATAAAAAGGAAATAAAGAAAACATGGAAATAGAAACAAAAAATGCAAAAAAAAAAAAAAAAAGAAAGAAAGAAAGAAAGAAATAAGAGGGAAATCAAGAGATCCCGCAGGACTATTTTTTTTGTCTTTTCTTTTTAGTCATCAGAAAGCTAACAATGAACAGAGAGAGAGAGAGAGATATTAAATTTGACTAATTGGAGAAAATAGAATGCCAAATCTGCAAATTATTTACATTATGGTACTACGAAAAAATATTACATGAATGACAAAAAAATTATGTGATAATGACAAAATTATTATCATTATAAATAATTGAAGACAAAATTAATTATCACTATAAACAATTGATTAAAAAAATTGTCACACAATTTGTGAAAATATTTTCATTACTCTAGGTTGTTACCTTATACGCATTATTAAATATCAATAGTAAAAGATTTAAACACAATTTTTTACACAAGCAAAATTGTTAAAATTATTTTTGTGACTAATTACAATATTTTGTCACTTTTTATATAGAATTGTCACTAAATCCCTTTGTCACTCAAGACTTCTAAATTTGAAAAACAATAAATATAATTACATTTATAGTTAACAATTATTCCTCTAAATCAAACCTAAACTAAAATTTTCCAATTATGGTATTCCTAATGGTATAGGAATACAACTAGCTAGTCAAGATATACGTACGTGTACGTGGCCGAATCTGTAGAATTCGCACGTGGCTACGGTTTGGATGGGTATATTTTGGTAGTTCGATAGGACAAAGATTAGCTGTCATTCTTACAATCTTAGTTCGACGAAATTAAAATTAGCCCGACAGAAGAACCGGTTGTGCAAAGCCGGCCAATGCCAACAATTTCAACACACATACAGTATCTGATTTTTAAGAGTTTTTATTATTTTTGGGCAATATGTTCAAGTGGATTTTATTCCCATCCCTTTTTTAATTTTTATAGATGATTTTATTCCCTTCAATTTCCATTTTTTTAGGGGGCGATTAAGGGTGTTTGGGTGAGCTTTTATAAGCTCTTAAAAACATCTTATAAGATGTTTAAGAGCTTATAAGAGGTCATAAGGTGTTTGGTAAAATTTTTCAGAAAAAATCTTATTAACTCCAAAAATAAGATGTTAGAAACTCATAAGCTCTTTTTAGAAAAGTAAGGAGCTCCCAACTTATTTTTAAGATCTTAACATTCACTTTCATTTTTAACCATTTTAATTACAACATTACCATTAATAACATCTTATAAGCTAAAATGTCTTATTTTATCCAAACAATTTAATAGCTTATTTTTAAAATAAGATCCAACATCTTATAAGTTTCAAAAACATCTTATAAGATGTAGGAGCTTATAAGATGTTTTAAATAAGCTTAGCCAAACACCCTCTAAGACATCTTAATGTTACATTAATATATCAGATTAATAACATTTGAAGCTCAAATCAAATAAAGCTACACTATTCAATAGAAAAAAGGACAACACACGCCAGGTAAAAATTGAACCTATAACATCATGATGATGGAACCTCTCCCTTATCTGGTCAAAGGAGTTGACCGAGTTGGTTTGTGTGGAGAAATTACTCACGGGCCAATCGGGGTCAAATCTCTCCTTGAATACTAGTCTGTCCAATAGGATGTACCGAGTAAAACTTACCTGATCCATGTGATTTGCGCGTTGCATGGACCTTGAGTTTATTTAAAGTGTATTATCGAGTAGCGACTACAGATCTCTTGTCATCAAAAAGACCTCTCCCGTATCAACTGTGAAATTATGGGTCCAATTCCTACCCAGCCTTTCACTTGTATATACTAGTAATTATATATGTGATTTTCACATATATTTAAAATATTATTTAAAATAGGTAGCGAAGGATTTGTAATCAAAGAATAAATTTGGAATTATAAGAGTTGGTATTTAAATTATCATTTTAGAAACAGAATAAAAATGGTCCTTTTTTTGCAATAATAGGGCCGATATAGAGAGAAAACTAGAAATTTTTTCTATTTGGGGATTTTATTTATCTCAATGAGACGTCGCGCGATGGGGGGTGCAACTCTCCGATAATATTTGGGAAGAACTTTCCTGGATGATTGCCGTATGAGAATCGTATTAATTAAGCATATACTATGTAATAACTAGTGTTATTTGAATTGCATCGACAACGGTTTGTCTAATGATTGTCGTTTTGTGATAAACTGCATATAATTATAATAATTACATAATTTATCTTTTTAAATGACATCAGTTCATACGTCATATTTCAATTATAATTTTGATGGTGAGTACAGATTTTTTAACTTCATCATTTACCTTATGCACTCCTCATCCACATCCTTTTAATTACAAATGATACAATTATCATAATTTATTTTAGGTTATAATTCTCAATATTTTATGGGCAAAAGTATTCTTTTTTTTTTCTTTTTCTTTTTCCTTTTTTTTTTGTTTGTTTTCATTCTAAAACTTTTATTACATTTATAGAACTATATTATTGACCTGAAACCCTCACTACAAAATTATTGATTTTTCGTAACTAAACGATTAACAAGCATGGTGAAAGTAATGGCCAATAACCCAAAATTAACAGTCGTGGTAGATATGGTTGTCAATAATATAAAAGCCGTGGTGAAAATATCATTTATCGTGCCTACATTGATGTGGAAAACATCCACCACGGTTATATGCCATGGTGGATTTTTCGCTACACTTGCAGAAAGTGCGAATTGTTGCCATAGTGAAACCATAACAAATGACTTTTCACTACTATTTTTTCCTATTAATTTCAATTTTTAACCGTGACAATTGCTCAACTTTTTTGTAGTGCCTAATTAGATGATAAATAAAAAATATAATTATTGTTTCATCATTTAATTTGTAACTATATATTTTATTTTTTAATATCTTTCAAATGCTATTTAATAAACTACCAAGTAAAGTTAAAAGAATGTGAACAATAGTCCAATCTACTCAATTAATATATGAAAATTTGGCATCAACATTATTCTTTTCTTGAAATTTTACTTTGGTTTATTTTATATTTACACCTTCTTTAGCCAATTTTTATTTTGATTCACATACATGGTCATTTGAAAATATTTCAAATGTATTAATTTCATTAAGAAGGATTATAAACTTGAAAAAAATTATTAGAGAATACATTTCTTCTTAATAGTTTATTATTTGAAAAATTAATACAAATAAATTGGAAAAAATTAAAAAACTTAATCTAACGAGCTGCTTATAACGTTACGTACACATACTCCTTTAAATTTGTAGTCAATTGAACTAATAATGGGAGTGTAATATAATTATCCAAACCTTATGAGATATAAGTATGCCAAACTCAGAGGTGTTAAGGTGATTATCCCTTAATATATTTTGCGCCATTCAATTTGACGTATCGATTAAATTAATATAATGCGTTTGTTTATCCAATCCCCAAACAATACTATAGTCATGTAATTTTTTACAATTTATGAATGTTTCTAGCCCTGAACCCACCCAACCCACCCAAATTGACATCCCTGCAAAATAATAAAAATAATTGTCATTATGACGTATATGCTTGACATACCTAAACACAAACTTCAGAGATAGAACCATATGAGGGCTTTAGGAAGGGGCAGGCGGCAATCGCCTCTTTCTCAAGATTTTGAAATTTCTATTTTTTAATATAAATTTAAATAAAAATTTCGTCACCCTAAAATTATAAAGGTCATTCCCTTTCTCCAAATTTTAAAATGCCTTTTCTATATATATGATAAAATAAATAAATAAATCTTCAAATTTTCGAAAATTCAATTTCCTCCTAATCAGAATTTTTAGCTCTGCACCTGACAAAATCAATGGGATCCTTCTTAATTGCAAGTAGGTAAATTAAGCTGTAGATCTTCATATTGTTATTTAAGTGAAATTTTGGCGACCATATTTGTATATTCGTCATATGAAATAATAAATTTTGTCATCCGGAATCATAGTATGAGTTGGAAAAATTATGTAACCGAATTGGGTTAATCAATTGTTTGTCTGCCAATAGTTAAATGCGTGGATTTGTTCATGTGTAATGGCATCCATATGCACATATCGAATGATGGGATCTAATTTGAAAGAAAGGAAAAAAAAAAAAAAAA
>JACFYI010003839.1:196483-207268 GCA_014898755.1 Handroanthus guayacan
ACATCTGTTTGGCTCTGCTTCTGAATTCCTTATAAGTTAAAATTTTATTTGCTAAAAGTTGAGTTCTACATTAATTTAGGTTGACATTAGCACAATGCTTGAAGAAGCAGTCCATTATGTGAAGTTTTTGCAGCTTCAAATCAAGGTAAGTTGATCATGAGATCATAGAATTTTGGGATGATTACATCAGCATCAACCGAGATTTGACTTAATCACAATACTGCTCTTGTACTTGCAGAAATTACAATGCAAATCCCTATTGTTAGTTCCATTAACAGAAAATTTATCGGAACCTACGTGACATTACAATAAGACTGGTAAAAATTTGATGCCGCCTATTAGAAAATTTATCCCTATTAGAAAATTTGTTGCCACCTAAAAATCTACATGACATTGCAATGAGGCCACCTAAAATTAAACATCTAACATATTAATTGAATCATTACAATTATATTATGCTTTAATCTAATGCGTTTAAGTGTTCACGGGGTTTAATTGTAATAATACGAAAGTTGCGTTAAATTTTACGTAAGTTGAACTAACTGCAGGAGGTATCATTCAAACCACATGGGTAGTTTTGTAATTAAGTCAACATGAGAAAACGTTAATGTAATTTCCCTAAATTTTCTTTTTCATTATCATTATTAAATGTCACACAGCTAAGTTTCATGGTTTTTTATTTTTTCTGCAGCTGCTAAGTTCTGATGATCTATGGATGTATGCTCCTCTTGCTTACAATGGAATGGATATTGGAATTTATCAGAAGATTATGCCAAATCTGTTGCCTCAAAACTAGTAATGTGCTGCTGATTATTATAATTTGTTTTGTAACCAAATGAGGATTATTGAAATTCGGATCATGAGAAGTAATTCTCATGTTTTTGTATAAACAAAGAATAATACAATACATAAATAAAATAGCAAATTGTGAAATATCTTTTGGTCTTTGCATTGATAAAGTAGGTGAATGGTCTCGCAATTCCCATAATATTTTATATAGTTTTCCCTGCGTAATTTGTATAAAGTTTAATATTTAACATCATAGAGAAACAATTCCTCAATTAGGATTTTTATTATTTTTATGTTTATTTATATTTATATTTATTTATTTATTTTATCCTTTTTCTTTCTATGAATGAGAATGGTACCCTTTCATTTTAATTTTTTATGGACTTAAATACACGTTATCCCCTTAACCATACAACATATCTCACTCACCGCGTATACTGTTAATTGTATTATTGTAATACTTCCTTGGTATTAAATATTTGAGCAAACTTATCCTTTGAACCATGTATATTTTTACATTTTTCTGATATACTAACTTTGAGAATTTTATATCCTAGTTTCATTTTAAAATTATTTACTAACCAATTTTTTTTTATATACTTAAAAAGTAATTAGTAAATTATGTAATTCAACTTTTAAAAAACTAAAATAATAGTTTATTACAATAACAAAATAGATATTTAGATATATATATCCCAATATAACCGAACTTCAATAGAGATAATATAAGTATCTCTCTATTAAATAAATTTAGATATATATTTCATAAAACAGATAATATATATTTGAACAAACCTTGAATTATCTTGAATATAAATGAATTAATATATGTTTGTTCAATTGGAAAAATATTTAGATTTATGTCGACAAACTTAGTTATTCATATCTATGTAACAGAGCCAATGAACCGTGATCCGTTGAAAATAAATTTTCCTTTTCAAAATCCTCACTAGCAAATTCATCAAAATTTTCCTTTTCAAAAATATGAAATTTGTAGACAAGAACACATTTAGTTCATCAAGCCTAACTGTGCTAAGTCCGTTATTCAGTAGTGATTTTGGGACAAACGTGATTTTTCACATCCCACGAATGAATAGGACACCAGTTCAAACGCCTCAGAGGACTGGTAATTGGAATCCAACATTGATCTTCCTAAGTTAAAAAAGAAAAAACCACACATTCATTGAATTTCTTCATTTTTTTCAATAAAAAATCCTCTAAAATTTATATTAGTAAGAAAATTTTGTCTACAAGAAAAATATTGAAAAGTTGCTTGAAAAGAATAGTATTAGTTATGTTTGGTGAAAAAATATAGATTAAAAAGTTGCTTGAAGAATATATAAACATACATTATTGTGATAAACCTTAAAGGAGTTTTTTTTTTTTTTAATGGAAATGCTGTCCCTTACAAGAATTTTATTTTTATTCTGAATAGGGACGCGACTTTAGGAATTAAGATGACGACATTTGTTGATAACCGTATATTATTTCTTAATACTTTTAATTAATTTGGAATTAATGAAAATTATGAAATAGGCTCCTTCTTTTATTGAATGAAATAGTCATTTGTCAAAACTTGAACAGTGCGTCCTAGGATAATTTCTTACATAGGGCCCAAAACAAAATGCATAGATGAATTGAACCCAATCAGCACTAACAAGGGCACCGCTCTATTCTGGCCCAGGCCCAAGAGTCAGCCCAAACTGATGGAATGGCCCACACCCTGCTGATGGAAATGGATTGGCAAGAGAATTAACATGACTGACCAAGGCCCCTCTTGATAGATTTTGTGAGCGGTTCCCGCTACATGCTGAGAGGGCTAGCCTTGTTCATGAAGGAAGTTAGGGTTGTGACCCACTTTCTTATTTTATAAATAGGTTTGAAGTTTATATCATGGTTATACCATGTAATGCGAATAAAAAATTTTACTATAAAATATAAATAAAAATGCTAAAATTGTTCTATTAGAACAAACACGAAATATAAATAATATTTTCAATGTAATTATAATGTTAAAAATCTCCAATCTTCTCCTAATTTCTTTCTTTTCATAGAGCTTGAGGTGACCCTTTATATAGGTGCCTTTTTGCTTCATAACTCTTATTGGAGTTATACCACTTTACATAGGACTGTGTTGTTCTTGAACTTTTTTAAGTTGGTTCATGATCTTTCCAAATTGAGGCTTACCTCAATTTCAACAATACAAATTTTGGCGCAAAAGTTAAGTTTTTTGAGGCCCAAATCCTCGACGACCATTGGTCCAAGTCCAATTTTTAGTTTCTGCATCACCATGATAAGGACAAATGATTCAATTGTCATAATTTATTTTCGGCTATAATTCCTAGTATTTTATGGAGAAAGGTATCTTTTTTTTCATTCTAAAACTCTTACTACATTTACAAAACTATATTATTGACCAAAAATGATAAATAAAAAAATAAAATTATTCTTTTATCGTTTAATTTGTAACTATATATTTTATTTTTACAATATTCTTTCAAATGCTATTAAATAAACAACCTAACAAAAGTTAAAAAGAATGTTAAAAGATAATCCAATCTAATCAATTAATTTGATATGAAATTTTGTTATATAGTTTCGTTCATATATTGAAATCTCAATTTGATTTATTCTAAATTTAGCATCTTCTTTAGTTGATTTGCATTTTGATTTTTAGACGTGGTCATTTAAAATTTTTTCAAATATATTAATTAATTCATTAAGAAGGATTATAAGATTAAAGAAATTTATAACAAACATTTTGCCTTAACAGTTGATTACTTGAAAAACTAATAACAGAAAATGAAAAGAAATTATAAATTTTTTGTTTTAATAGTTGATATTTGAAAAATTAATAACAAATAAAAATGGGAAAAAACTCAAATTGAATAACTTGATAAAATTTGAAAACTCAACAGTACTATTGTGATGCAATAAGAGTGTTAAAATAACGAAAGGATACTTAAATCTGTTCATGAAAATTTGATTACTTAAAATGAAATAGGGGCAATTAAGTTATTTATAATAAAAGAATATGAGTATGAAGTGCGGAAATCACCATCCTTGATGTGTGTTGGGGAAATTCACACACACTTAGTTTCAAGACCGTGAAATGATGTTTAGCGAGTCGAGTAGGTCTTTCTAGTCACCTAAAATGCAAAGTCGGAAACAAAAAAAAAAAAAGAGAAAAAAGATTAGTTAGATGGTCTTGTATGTCGAGGAACTAAAAAGGGTAAAAAAAAAAAAAAAAAGGTTAGGGTTGTTGGGCATGTACCAACAAAAATCGTTCGAAACTTAAGTGAGTAAAGAGAGAAAAATCCATAAATAGTTGACAAATAAAATAATTGACAATAATTAGAGTTACATTTCAATTGATAATTATCGATCTAATTATATCAAATGACCATAGATCATATGCCAGTCAACAACATGGCTGTGTTGTCAAAATTAATATTTAGGATAACTAAATTGACACTCCTTAACATTTGGATAATTATCATTACACTTCTTATAGTCTGTTCCACTGACCTAAAAAATAAAAACTTAATGTAGCTTGTTTAATATTATAATTAACCCTTCTAATAATCTAACGAGTTGTTTGTAATATTACACATATTCCCTAATTAAGTTTTTAGTCAGTTGAACTAACGGTAGGAGTGCAATGTAATTATTCAAATCTTGTGAGATATATATTTGATAATTATGCCAAACATGGAGGTGTTAAGGCAATTATCCCTTAATATATTTTTGTGTCATTCAATTTGACCTGGGGATTAAATATCATGGATTTGTTTGTCTTATCTATCACAATACTATAGTCATGCAATATTTTCACAATTTATGAATGCGTTGATTGTACTAAGGTAATTTGTCATGTATTATATTATATGAAATGAAATAGAAGATCCAGCCGGTAAGTTTGTATGTTCACATTTCAACTATTCACTCTTATGATTGCAGTAATTATCACATTAGAAGAATACAAGAATAATGAAAAATTATACAATATATATTTATTTATATATATATATGTGTGTGTGTGTTGCAACTAAAAGTCACTTGTCCATACCTTTTTTTATAAAAACAAAAATGTGATAAATCCTTGTGATAGTTCCGTAGTATACAACCTCTTAATGCATTATGCACAGCTTGGCTACGTCGAGAATTCTTTGGTTTAATGAAAAATAGAAATCCAGAAACAGCCACGTATTACCAAGGATATCATATATAAATCTACTAGTATTAAAAAAAGTAATAATAAGAAAAAACAAAAAAATGTGATCATCAATCATCATAATATACATGCCTAAATTTTCTAAACACAAAATTTAGAGACGGAGCCACATGGGGCTTTGAAAAGGGGCAGTGGCAACTACCTCTTCCTCAATATTTTGAAATTCTTATTTTTATATATAAATTTAAATAAAGATTTCTGTCACCCTAAAATTATAAAGGCCATCCCTCTCTAAAAATTTTGAAATTCCTTTTTTAATATGTAATAAAATAAATAGAAAAATATTCAAGTTTTCAAAAATGCAGTCTCCCTCTAGTTCTATCTGACAAAATCAATGGGATCTTCCTTGCAAGTAGGCAAATTAGCCCGATAGGTTTTCAAGGTTGCTATTTGGGTGAAACTCTTTTTGTCATCCGAGATCATAGCAATTAGCATATATGAGTTGGAAAAATTATTTAACTGAATTGGGTTTAAGGAATTGATTGTCTACCAATACTTCAATACATCGATTTGTTCATGTGCAATGGCGTCCATGTGCCCATATATCGAATGATGGGATCTAATTTGAAACAAATAATAATAATAATTAAATAAATAAATCAAATAATTTGAGTCACAAATGTACTTTTTTTTTTTTTAATTAAAGATAGAAAAGGAGATAGTTATTCTATCTATTCAGATATTGAAAATCATATTTTTGAAATTGACAATAGTATTCTTATCTGAGTAAATTACATTAAAGTTCTTTTTAGTTATGATAATTTTGGTTATCTACAGTACTGTATCTAAAGTATTAGATCATTTTTTGTAACTTTCTTTACTATTAAATCTATGAGAATGGGACATTACAATCATTTCTCCTTCAAAACACAATGTCCACATTGTGGTCTTAAGATTCGACTATATACGATCTAAAATTGAGTTATGAACGATTTACTTAAAAGGGATATCTAATGTTTGCACATGAATTCTTTAGTCAAAACTTATATGACGGTGACTTTTTTACTACTTAGTCTATATATGTGGAGTAGGGCAGCATCATATACCTTAATTAAATTTCATCATTTTATGCAAAAGTGAGTAATATTATATAACCCTTAATCCGTTGTTATAACCTTTTTTTTTTTTTTTGAAATAATCCGCTGTTATGACTATATATATTTTTATTTATACTAAAAGATCAAACAAAAAAATTAAAATTATCAAAAAATTTAAAATGTCCAACTAAAATTCATACCCTAAGCCTTTTAAAAAGTATAAAATTTAATAAAAATCTTGATATATATGCTGTACATGGGATCATACCCTTACAGAAACAGTCACTGTCGGACACGTAGGATTAAAGCGGGGAGAACGGCGGAATCAAAGGTTAAGAAGATCGTCTTGTAACGACTAAGATTGTCTTTGATATGGATCAATGTGTTTTATTAAACATAATTATTAATTAATCTAGTTAATCTTAAAACCAAGATAATTAGATATTACAGCTGGGAAATTCCTTCCTACAACGTTTTCAATTCGATACTTACCATAAAACTTGATTGACCTGTTACCATAATGTCGGCCAACATTTTTTATCTACATAGAAAATACCAGTTTTTTGCGGATGATCTTATTAAAATCTTATCATGAACATGTGTATGATGCTGATTAATTATAATGATATTAATGTGGAGTGCATCATGACTAAGTACTTAATTAAGTAGTATTTATTACATAATTCTGAGACACGAACCTTATTAATTTACAGTGGAAAATCGAAATCTAGGTTGTTTATATTTGGTGATCGTGGAGGTGGTTGATCAAAATATGTGTGGGTTAGTGGGTGAACATAGTTTGTGACAAATTTGTATGTGGAACTAATTTGCAACAAAATTATAAGTAAATGTGATAAATATTTGTTAGTGTAAGTAGTTATGGATTGATCGTTTGTTGTTGCGTTAAAAGTTTATTTCATATTATTCACATTACAAGGAAGCATCTCCTTAATCATAAGAAAAAATTAAATTGTATGAGAAGAATTCTATCACAAATAGACTATATCTGTAATAGATTTATGACAAAATATATAATGACAAATTAAGACACTGCAAAAAGTTTGAACAATTATTACAATTAAAAGCTGATATTAATAGTGGTAGTTGAAAGTAACTTGCTATGATTTCATTACGATAACAATGCGTAATTTTAGAGAAGATTGTAGACAATTCACCATGACATATAATCACGGTAAATATTTTCGCATTAGTACATCCCATGGCATAAAAAGACAAGACCGATTTTCCTGGTCACCATGTCGGTTCTCTACTACTCCAAAGACAATGTCCCATACTCATCCCCACGATCACAAAATTAAAGTCGTCTTAATTTCTCATTATTTCATTTTCTTTATGCTTCAACGACATCACTATCATCATACAAAAAATGCCACGTTCTTCCAATTCCTAAACACAACATTTTATTGGTCCATTCCACTTCAAACCCCTCTCTCTCCACCAAACCACATAATCATCATCTTAACAATCATTAGTTAGTCCTAGTCAAATGATTAGGCCTAGACAGTTAAGTTCCATCACGTATTTAGCGTGTCCAAGCTGGTTTAATTTAAGTCCTCCAGAGATTTCCTACTTTTTAGATGTAATTACCACAACACCCTTGAGATTTGAACATTGTGTTTAGTTTGAAAAATTACAATAATATCACTTTTCGTTTATTCAGTTGATGAAAAACTTAATAAAATTTGCATTGCAATTGGACCGCTATAAATCTATCATATTGACAAAAACATCACAAATAGATCCTATGAAGGAACGCTTCCCCTAAAAACGTGACATATTTGATTAAAATGTTACACGTAAACTCTCACAAATAAATCCTCTAAAGGAAAACTTAATGAAGACTATATGCATTACAATTCGACTATACCCCATGAAAATATAAAATATTTGACTGAAATATTACAAGTAAACCCTTTATTAATCTAACATGTTTAAGATTTTAGGAGTTCATTTGTAATATTATACAAGCATTTTCGATTTTCCATTAGCCAAATTAACAACACGGGTGTTATCATAATTAATTAAGACAAAATACAAGAGATGTTTTCGTAATTAGAAAAACCTAGAATGTTAAATGAGATAATTATCCCTTTTTTTAAGGGCATAATTGCATGTACTTTGGCCCCCCTATGAGTTGTACTTGGCCGGTTTTTGGCCCCCATAGTGGACTCATGATGTTGGTTACAAAGAATTTTGTATAATTACAGATAATTGAATAGAAAAGTGAAGTCAATCCTTGCTACTATACTGTTCTTTCTCCCCTTGGCTTTGGATATAAATATCATACTAAATTTCCATTATTTCCAAGCCTGATTCTATATAACATATTCCCACTTCAAAAAACTTATGTTACCAAAGGACAGATGGAATCTTTTGGAGCTTTTCTTGACGAAGAATTTGAATCAATAAGCAGATTATTTTCAAATCCAGATTATAATCCTGATTTCTTGAACAGCAAAATCCCATCAACAGCTTCTGCTTATGAGAACTTATTTCTCCCAACTGATTATGCTTTTGACCCTAACAGCTTTTTCCACAATGTTTCTGAAGAAAGTAGCAATGGTAGTCAAATTGAGAGTGCCCTTTTTCCCAATAATCTAACTAACAACTTATTTGATCAATCCATCAACTTTTACACTATGGATTGCAACAAAAGTGATGGTTTTGTAGCCCCTATTCCTGATAGCCTGATGGGAGAAGTTCCCCTGTTAGAAGCAGAAGCTGGTGATTCCTGCAAGGAAATGCAGCTTAAGAGGAAGAATGACGAAGCACAAACTATCCAGATCCAGCTTAAATCAGAGGATTATTCACGGGAATGTCCCAAGAAAAGAGCTCGAGTTTGTAGAAATGTAAGTACTATAAATGTGAATTTCTCTTATATATATGTAAACATCGACTGATCTTATGAATTAATTCGTGTTACTTGATTCAGGGTCCAAAAAATAAGAAGAAGAACAAGAAAGTTATCAAAGATAATAATGATGAAGAAGAGATTAATGGAGCAACCAAACAAAGCACAAGCAGCTGTAGCTCCGGGGATGATTACAATGCTTCTCAAGAACTTAACGGAGGGTCGACTTCTGAATCGAAACTTTCACCTTATCTAAACTCGAATGGGAAAGCTAGAGCTTCTCGTGGTTCTGCAACCGATCCCCAAAGCCTTTACGCAAGAGTAAGAAAAAGGGGAAAAAAGAAAAAAAGGGACAAAAAACTTGAATTAACAATGTATTTCAAGATTCAAGTCTTTATTTATTTACTTTATTTATTTATTTTTTTGGGTATCTCTCAGAGGAGAAGGGAAAGAATTAATGAAAGGCTGAGGATCTTGCAGAATCTTGTTCCTAATGGAACTAAGGTATATAAACATCTGTTCGGCTCTGCTTTTGGATTCCTTATAAGTTCAAATTTTATTTGCTAAAAGTTGAAGAGTTCTGCATTAATCCAGGTTGATATTAGCACAATGCTTGAAGAAGCCGTCCATTATGTGAAGTTTTTGCAGCTTCAAATCAAGGTAAGTTGATTATGAGATCATAGAAATTTGGAATAATTACAACAGCAGCAACCAAGGTTTGACTTAATTGCAATAAGTTTTTGTGCTCTGATAAATTACAATGACAACCCTAATGTTAGTTTAGTAGATTGAAAATTTAATGAAACCTACTTGACATTATTATAAGACCGCCTGAAAATCTAACTTTTAAAGTACATCGCATGAAAATCTCCATAACAGTACGGTAGGGTTGCTTGAAAATCTACATGACATTACAATAAGGTTGCTTGAAAATTTTAATGGCATTACAATAAATATGCCTGAAAATCTAAAATATCAACAAAACATTACAATTAGACCCTCTATTGATCTAACTTTTGAATTTTCAGGGGTTTAACTATAATATTACACAAATACCATTAGGTTTTACGTCAATTGAACTAACCACAGGACGTGCCATTGTAATTTTTCAAACCATATAGAGTGTTTTTGCAATTAGGTCAAACCTGAGAAAGCATTGATATAATTTTCCCAACATATTTTTTTATTAAATGTCACACACCTAAGTTTCATGGTTTTATATTTTTTCTGCAGTTGCTAAGTTCTGATGATCTATGGATGTATGCTCCTCTTGCTTACAATGGAATGGATATTGGAATTTATCAGAAGGTTATGCCAAACTGTGGCCTCAAAACTAATTAAGCTGCTGCTGATTATTATAATTTGTTTTGTAACCAAATGAGGATATTGAAATTTGGATCATGAGGAGTAATTCTCATGTTTTTGTATAAACAAAGAATAATACATAAATGAAATAGCAAATTGGGAAATATCTTTTGTCTTTTCATTGATAAAGGAGGTGAATGAATTATTACAATAACAAAATAAATATTTAGATATATATTCCAATATAACTGAATTTCAATAAAGATAAAATAAGTATCTCTCCATTAACATAAGTTTAGATATATATTTCATAAAACAGATAATATATTTAACAAATCATGAATTATCTTGAATATAGATGAATTAATATATGTTTGTTCAATTGAAAAAATATTTAGGTTTATATCGACAAACTTAGTTATTCATATCTATCTAACAGAGCCAATGAGCCGTTGATACGTTGAAAATATATTTTCCTTTTCAAAATCCTCACTTGCAAATTTGTCAAAATTTTCCTTTTCAAAAATATGAAATTTGTAGACAAGAAC
>JACFYI010003839.1:207424-223598 GCA_014898755.1 Handroanthus guayacan
AAACACACACACACACATTAATTGGATTTCTTCTTCTTCTTTTTTTCAATAAAAAATCCTCTAAAATTTAAATTAATATTAAAAAGAATAGTTCTAGTTACGTTTGGTGAAAAAATATAGATTAGAAAGTTGCTTGAAGAATATATATACATAAATTGCAAGAATAGTATTTTTATTTGCTTGAAAAGAATAGTACTAGTATCCCCTGCAAGAAATTTTATTTTTATTTTGAATAGTAGGTATGCGACTTGAGGATTCAAGATGACCTCATTTGTCGATAACCGTATATTATTTTAAGATTTAAATATTTTTAATTTGGAATTAATGAAAATTATGAAATAATCTTTTTCTTTTATTGAATGAAATTGTCTTTTGTTGTACAGTGCGGCCTAGCATAATTTCTTGGTTTGAAACGATTATATTCCTTCGGCCCAGAAAGTCATTCATTTTGTGGAGCCCAAAACAAAATGCTTAGATGAATTGAGCCCAACCAGTGCTAACAAGTGAACAAATGCACCGCACTGTGGTGGCCCAGGCCCAAGGGTCGACCCAAACTGATGGAAAGGCCCACACCCTACTCATGGGAATGGTTTGACTAAACATTGGCAAGAGGATTAGCATGACTGACCACGGCCTCTCTTAAGTCTTGACAGATTTTGCGAGCGATTCACACTATCCGTCAAGAAAGGTCTAGTCTCGTGCTTGAAGTTAATGTTGTAACGATCTTTTTATTTTATAATTTTTTTTGGTTAACAATTTGATTTTTACCGATAGCATATAGGCTTTTATGTATAGTACAATAATTGTAAGGATTTGTCTACTATATAATAGTTTGGATAATTTTCATGTTAATGTGGGTAGAATTTGGTGCTGCTGAGCTGGAATCGACCTCAGCACGCCAAATCGATCGGTTGTTGTTGGTGGGATCTATCTGTAAGGTGAAAAACACGTAAGGCTAGTGGAATATCTCCGCGAAGACCCTCCGATACCTAATTCAGTATTTAAATGAGCTTTAGGTCGAACAGGGGAAGACAAGTATTACGGTAGTTGGAGTGTTTAATGTAGTAGTAAATTGGATCATAAATGAATCTGGTATTTATAGAGGCCATGGCTGATGAGAGGGCTTGGAGAAAATTCTATTTTGCCCCCAACTTGTGCATGGATTGAACCTGCAGACAAAATGATGGCAAGGTCTGATAAGTCTTTTGTTCGACGGGACCGGTTGCGTGCTTCAATTCTAACTCGCAGCCGGCTAGCCTATAGTATGCTTTATCAGCCATAGACTATAGGATCTAATGATGGAGCTTATTTAATGCATGTCAGAGCAAGTTGCTCCAAATTACACTTTAATGATACTGTCGTAAATATCCGATAGCGACGTTAATTGAGCTTTAAATTGATCCCGCAGGTCGACGGATGATTTGTATGAGTGGGTAAGGAAAATCGACTCAACTGGTTGATGGGATCGACCAGTCAAACGTCCGGGCTGAAGAGCCACTCTGCCGAGGTCGATCCTAGTTCGATCGACCCTAGGGCCCATGATCTCAGTTCGATCGATTGCCGAGCCTCGAGCGTCGGCATCCGTTTAAATCTATTGGTGCCAGCGCCACGACACGTAGGAGTTGACTCCACGAAATTCGAGATGCCACGTGCAGGTCGAATTCATAGCTGCATCACATGTGATAGTTCGTGTATTTGATCTCTCAATATATGTATGTATTGATATTAATGTATTGTATTCGCTTCTCTTTCGATGAAATTATTTTCCTCAATTGCAATACATACATGAGTTATCTTTTTTTTTCCAAAGCGCATACTGACTTAAGCATCAAGATGCATTTGCTAGAAAAATTCAATGCGGGGTAGAACACAAGCAGTCATAATCAATGAGTATCTATACTATATATAAATGATCCAACCATCCTGTGATGTGTTTTCAGTGTCCACAAAATATGCTCGTTAAATTATAACTCAAGCTTCACATGAAACTAATTACGAATATATAAATCTCAATCTACTATTATAATTGTATATATTTTTTCATATTTTCAAAATAATAGCTTTAAATAATTAAAAAATTGGAAAATATTATAAAAATGAACATATTGTATATATATAATTTTAATACCACATGCCTTGAGTGTGCCTAAATTGCTACTTTTTTATAATAATGCCACTCCACGTGTTGCTAATGCAAATCAACAATTTAATGGTAATTCCACGTTTAAACCAAACTTGGGACCTAATTGACTTTATGTTATTTAATTAGTGGACTTGCCAAATTTCAGTGGCTAAAAACACAAATATCAGTGATGTACATGTCGACATTATTACAACTATATATTATCTTATACGTAGGTTTTCTTAGTGAAGTCACTGCTTAGCTAAATTTTCACGGACACGTATGCGACTGAATCCATGGGCGAGAAACACGTTTTTAGGGAACTTGGGTTTCCTCTTTTCTTACGTGGCGAGTAAGTCGTAATCTCGTGCTTTTAAAATATCTAGGAAAAGTTCTGTAAAATATTAAGATGTGACTTAATATTCATTTTACATGCTGGGTTTCTTCTACATAATATGTGAAGATCATGCAAGTAATGGACATTAAAAATATTATTCTTTTAATGGGAAAAAAAGAAGAAAAAGTAGGAAAAATAATGAGCATTTAATAACTTCTTTTGACATGATTGTAAAAACTTTATTTGGATCGTAACTATAATTAAAGACTAAAGTCATCTTTATAATCCTAGAAGAATATCAACCGTCTTAAAATGTTTAATTTAAGCTATAATTAATTACAATTCAAAAAGGACAAAAGCCGCTATTAGAATCCCATGAAAAAATTTGGTGAGATTAAGTTCATAAACCAATTCAGTGGTGTAGTAAAAAATATTTTTACCGAGTTCATTGCACAGTGAATGTGGTGCTTAGAGCCTTAAAATAAAAATTTTTACTTTTTTGACTGAAGTAATTTTAGAAATTTATTAAATTAAGAAATCATTAGAGATGAACAATTTATTACATCATAAAAATTTACAAGTGGCACCAACAAAATTATTACCTTTTTTGACTAAATATTACAATTAATGCAACATAAAATTAGACTAGAACTTCCTCTTTAAACTGGCTTGTGGATATTTGTACATGTGTAGTAGGTGTTTAAGTTTATCTGGAACAATCGTGGAAGGTCCTCCATAATGTGGCCCTATAAAAGTCCATAATATTCTAGAATAAAAAAACAAGTAAACTTCCATGCTTATCCGATTGCACAAGAGGTCAAACTCGTCAGCACATTATTAAAATGTAAGGGTATTTTACCAAAATTAAGACCAAAGTTAATTACCAACACAATGAAATATTCTAATCGAAAAATAATATTCTTTCTAGAGGATTATAAAAAATTAAAATCATTTTGCTTTTCTTAATTTACTTTTCTTCACTCGACAAAGGTCTTTTCATACTTTGTTGTAGTTACCTCATGGAATAATTAATTGACTTTTCATAAGTAGAATTTTTATAAGTTCTTGCGTCCTCACTATAAATGTTTTTATCCAAAAAAAAAAAAAAAAGAAAAAAGAAAAAAAGGATAAATGTCAACTTATTATTTGAAAATATTTTTAAGGTGAATCTTTAGTAGACAAGTTATAAAGTTATAAAGATGATTTATGAATCATTTTTGTGACTATATTTATCAATTATTTTTTAAGTTCTTTTTAAAGGGTGTTGAGTACTCTTAAAAAGTTAAAGAGTCCAAACTTCTACTGTAATTTTTCATTATTATAGTTAATTCATTATTTTCGCTCGTGTGATAGGTTTTGTAAAAACATGAAAAATTTTGTACAGATTTTCCTCTGTTTTACAAATTACATCTCAAATTCTTTGAAAATATAATTTTCATCAATAAATTTGTGTATATTTAATATTTTTGCAATTCGTTATATACTTAACTCTTAGGGGAATAAACTTAGCTAAGATATGTATATTTTTCCACATCGCAAACAAATATTTTAGGTAAACCATAAAAATGAATTACTTTTCTTTAATTGCTCCATTGACCAAGGAAGTAAGAATTAGTACAACTTGCTGTACTTATGACCAACCTAAAATTCAACATCCTTATCCCGAAACTTTTACAAGCAGAAAGACAGGTACCTCCCGCTTTCATTATTGGTACCTCCAGCTTTCATTATTGTACTTTTCCTAATAGATTACAAATTGGACCAGAACACAAAGTCTAAAGTCAAAGTCACACGTCAATCCCAACGTGCAAAACCGCAGCCCATCTTCTTTTTGTAGATTCATGCACACAACTGCAGTGGAAAAAAATACTTATATTAATCCAATTTCCAATTCTTTGAATAAAACAAGGAAAGGGTCATAATGAACATAATTAATAATTCAATTTTATTACTAAAATTAAAGTGTACAAATCTTTTTCTTGATTAGTAATATGATTCTAATTCTTTCTTGTTGTAGAAAAGAAGTTTAAGAAGGTAACTAAGAGAGACTTTTTCAATATGAAAACACAAGAATATAGATTTAAGTTGGTCAATGAGGTATTATCCTAGTGACTTGACCAGGTCGAGATCTCATAACCCTAGGGGATTATAACTTCAATTTTCACTAATGTATGGGGTTATAAAACAGCTTTTTTACGATAATAATTATAAAGATCTTTCTACTGTATACAGTAGGTCATAATATTATAATAATTTCTTTTAGAGAAAGAGAGATCATCAGTTTAAGTCTATAGAGATTTTTTGTCTAGTTAATCCAGATTGATATGAGTACAAATATTATCTTGTTATCAATTATGATTTCTTATTCTTAATGGTTGCATTGAAATAGTCATAAGTATCTTTTACCTTTTCTAATATTGCTGCATCAATTTATATTAAAATTATTTGATAAATAACAATAAAATTGACCTCGCGAAAATACCAACTGTATATTGATTACTGACTTTGATGGAATTTTTTTTTTGGTGCGGCAGGGCGGCGGGGGCCGGGGTGGGTGGTTACAGAATTTGATGGAATTAGGTAGTACCAACTGTATTTGCTTCTTCAATAATTACTTTGTAATATTATTTGTATATATATTTCTTTTCTTTTCACTACCCTTAAAATAAAAAAAAAAAGAAAAAAACAAGATTCAGTAATGCTAGAATCCAAGTTAAAAGATGCGTAGCTTCCAAGAACACTTCCCTGAGAAGTAGATAAATTGCACTCTTTCTTCATGCCACAAAATAAGTTAGATACATTGTATTTGTATATTTTTAAATCAATACTGTGAACAAGTTTATCACGTTCCAACACTAAATAACTTGTGACAACATATTTACCATTTGATCAAGTCACATTCACGTGCTGGTAGAATACAAACTTGTCTACTATTTATTAATATATTTTAATTCTTTTTTAATCGAATTCATACCATTATAAAAAGAAAATATTTTTGTGTCTAAAGCGACAGTTTAAATGTTAGATTGTGATTTTTTTTTTAATTATAGTCAGTCCACTATTTAATTATAATTGTTGCTTCTTTATCTTGGTGGGAGTCGCTTCAACACTGGCGGTCTTGATAGCCATATTTTTCATTTTCATACTTCCATATTTCATTTTTAACGACAACTTTTCAACTATATTTAAGGCTGCGTACCATTGCTCTACATTGAAAAGAAATGTTTGTAATTAAAAGTCAAAACATGATAAAAAACTAATCGTGGATGTCTGTAAAAAATAATTTTTCACAACTTTAGTGTTTTAAATTACTATATTACCTAGCTGAATCTTGTTCTTTTTCCGGTTTTTTAAATATCGATGCACTACCAATGTCTGTTTTTCATGATCGTGGCCATCGTCTCACATCTTTTATGCCTAAATTTGAATAGTAAAGTTGCAATGAAATCCTAATTTATATAAAAAAGAAAATTACTATATTACCCTAGAATACACTATTTTTGTGTTGTATTAAAAACAAAAATTATTTTATCAAACACTCTTTAAAATATTTTTTTGATAATATCTAAAAATTAAAACTAAAAACAAAAATAACACCAAACACCGTCATAAAATCGATTGTAAGACCGCGTTGGAGTTTTGACTTAGAATAAGTCGTCCACTTCTCGGTCTCCTCCACCTCGTCTTCACTTGTTCAAATTTTATATCATTTCCAATCTTATTTTATATCACATTATTTATTTATAAAATATTTTTCCCAACACTCTCTTTCACACACAACACACACTAGGTCTCTCTACTTCTCACCTACCTCAGTCCACTACCTTCCACTTGTTTCTCAACGTGCTCTTTTTTCCATATTTCTTTATTACTTCAAACACTAATATCTTTATTCTTTTTTTTTTAATAAAATTTAAGTAAGTTGAGCAAACATCTTACCTTCCTAACACTTGTCACGCAACTTCCTTCTTCTTCTGACTCTTCGTCTTCACCTCTCCTATATATAAACTCCACTCCCCACACTCAATTTTCACATCATAACAATATACAATTCTCTCTTCCCTTCAAGAAAAAAAAAATCTCACTTTTGACTTCAAATCTCGCAGAAAACTAAGAAATTTCAGCTTCTGATCTTCAATAATGGCCCTTGAAGCTCTCAACTCTCCGACTACTCCTACGCCGCCATCGTTTCAGTTCGACGTGGAGCCCTGGACTAAGGGGAAGCGATCCAAGCGCCCCCGTACAGAGCCAACTGAAGAGGAGTACCTTGCTCTGTGTCTAATCATGCTTGCCAGAGGCGGCGCCGCCTCCGCCTCCACATCCGACGTGATGCCGCACCAGAAGAACTCGCAGACGCAAACCCGTCCTCCGCCGCGGCCGGTGATGGCACCGGTTGACTCTTCTAAATTGGTTTACAAGTGCTCTGTTTGTAACAGGGCTTTTGGGTCTTACCAAGCTTTGGGTGGCCACAAGGCCAGCCACCGCAAACTCAGCGTTGGCAGCGGCGGAGACGAGAACTCCACCACATCCGCTGGTACGACGATTAGCTCGGCCGCTGCAAGCGGCGGCGGCGGCGGCAGCGGCAGCGGCAGCGGCAGTGGGAGAATCCACGAGTGTTCCATCTGTCACAAGTGCTTTCCCACAGGACAGGCCTTGGGAGGCCACAAGCGATGCCACTACGAGGGAACACCAGGCAATAACCACGGCGGCGCAACCGGAAGCAGCGCGGTGACTTCTTCAGAGGGTGTGGGGTCTACTGCTAGTCACCGGGATTTCGATTTAAACTTGCCGGCTTTGCCCGACTTCTGGCCGGGCTTTGGCGGCGGCGCCGGTGTAGAAGACGAAGTGGAAAGCCCACATCCGGCGAAGAAAGCACGCCTTTCGCCGCCGGCTAAGTTAGAAGTCTATTGAAGATATTGAATTGAAATTCAAGAATTTTTATTTTATATTTAGTTATTTTGGTGGTCAAATTTTTTTGTGTAAATAGAATTTGGATTTGGGATATACAGTGCTAATCATTGTTTAATTTATTTATTTATTTATTTTTATGCTCAGATTGTCTTTTGATATATATTGAAGTGTTGAAAGTTTCAACGTGGTAACGTGCAAATTGCGGTTACATCATGGGGACATATCGCATGATGTAATAAGAGGCCGCCAATGTTTCTTAACTGTATCAAGGCTGTCCATGAGCACTCTGGCAAAGAGAAGAAATTGTGAGCTTGTGGGATAGTAAAGAATTGAGAAGGCATCGCTCTTTGCACCCACGTGCCAATTTAGCATATGGTTCATTTTTATTTGCTCTCTAGTTAATGAGTTATGACGGTATTATGTGAACATAATTAGCTTCTAGGTAAAATGTATCATACGTGTGTTTTATTAATTTATTTTTCTTTACTTGAAATTACAGTTGAGGATGACCAAAAGGGTGAAATTGAAGAAAGAAACGAAAGATTAATTTGTAGTCGATAAAAGAATTCAACAACAAGAATAATATTTACTCTATATATATATATATGTATTTTACCTACTATCAAGTAGGTTCATTTCATATTTGACCTCAGGGCGCTAGCTTCCGACTCCAATGCCACTTTTATACCTTCCATATAAACCTATGAAGATGTGTCATGTTTGAATCAAAAAATTTTATTAAAGAAACACAAAATTTAAAGTATAAAATTACAACATTTAAAATATTAAAAGTAAGTTTTACTTAATTTCCAAGATCCATTGCGTTAGTGACTCCTCTCTCATCAGCAAACTAAAGAAAATTCAAGTAGAGTATAATATTAATGATTTGCCACTCAAGCTATTTATGGGTTCAACTGTACTAGCATATATTATATATATATATATATATATTAAATAGCCTTACAAGGTCGGCACACCAACTCCTTAAGAAATAAATCCAAGGTTGGCAACAATTGGATGGTCCAAAATGTGAAGGCGGCCACATAAATATATTCTCAAAAATGCATGTACACTTCAACTATTTAGGTTCCAATTTGTTGGCCTAAATTAGTCTGGAGAATTTGTGCCAGCACCATTGACCATTTAATATGCTTATGCTAGTTTCTGCCCGAGGTTTCTAGGAACTAAGTGGAATCAAGTGTAATTATTTCTTTGATAGTAGTTAGCAAATCTAGATAAATAATACTATTGAGATATATTTGGCTAGATGTTAAAGCTATCAAACCAAAAAAAAAAAAAATATCGCACCCTAGCTGGAAAATTTTGAAGCATCTATATTTGAATCGAGCAAAGTTTCAAAGAATTCTAGCTTAACCTTATTCAAATAGAATTATGAGTCAACTCGACTCACCTTTCATCCAACTTATTGATCTTGCATGAGCGCCTAGTTGTGCTACCACTAGCTTCCAATAATAATTATAATAATTATAATAATTATAATAATTATAATAATTATTATATATAATAATTTATCCAAAAAAACGTTTATCATGATTTGGTTAGGTAAACTCACACCTCTTGTAATAATTTTCTTAAGATTTTTGTTACGAGTAAAAATTATTTTCTAGAAAGTGGGGTGAGACTTGAACTGGTGTTTGGATAAACAGGACTTGAGAATCTTGATTTAACATGTGAAAAACGCAGAATGTATTGATATATCACTACAATATTCTACGACCGACAAACGGATAGAATAACTACAAAAATCTCCACATGCACACAATGGCGACTCCACATTGGAGGCAGTGGGGTCCCAGGACCCCACTGAAATTTTTCCTTTTTTTTATTATATAATCTATATATATATTGAAACATTGGACTATAAATATATATTTATGGTATCTCACTATCAAATTGGCAATAAATTACTAAATAAAAGTTTAGGATTGTAGAATATGAAAAGTTTGAAATGTGAATAGTAAATTGACACTAGAATTTGAAGTTTGAGGCCTTCAGTTCAGCTATTTTTATTTTCTTTGATCATCTATATATCAAACGAAATTATTTTGTCCACGACTGGTGCTTATCAGATTTCAACTAATGTGTCAAACTCAAGTTATTTTAGTGAGTTAAGATTTTACTTTTTTATTAATTTAATAATATTTTAGTGAATCTTTTGTCAATCTTTTCATAGGAATTTAAATTATTGAATATGTGAATATTTTTAATTATTTTAACATAATATACGTCTTGATATGCTAGTTGTTGAATATTTTCAATTATTTTAACATAACATATGTCTCAATATGTTAATTCACCATACTATTTTGGTAGAGATAATTTTTTTAAAATTTTTTTATTACATAATAGCATTTTGAAAGGAACCCACTAAATTAGGGTTCTGGAGTCGCCACTGCATGCACATCAACCATTGCAGAATAGGACAAACACGAAATCGCTCAATAGCCATCTAAGGATATTATTGCATTCTTCGTTGGAATGTGACGAGTTAGAGATTTAGATCCTCTATTTCAACTCATGTTATCTTTTATTCTATTGCACGAATACATGCCACGAGCAAAAATTTGATAAACTTGACAATTAGCATGTATTCAATACAAACAATGAGAGATGAACTATCATTTTAAAACAGAGGATCATAATCGCACGATGGAATACTTGGTGTAAAAGAATAATCTGTGTTTTCAAAGGAAACTCGAAACCCTTCTTACCTACCGAAAGATAACTAAGGGCCCCTTTTTTTAAAAAAAAAAAAAAAAAGAAAGAAAGAAAGAAAAAGGAAAAACAGGCACACGCAATATGAGCATATAATTGGGATGCCGAACTAGGCATATTTACATATATCTAAAAACTGATAAGATTAGGTGTATACAACCTAAAGTAGAACTTACATTTTGGAGCTACTTCTAAACATGCTAAAGGAATCACACCGCTATGCGGCTGTCATTGCACACAACTACTGTATAAGATGAAGAGAACTTATCTGATGTTAGTAACAAAAGAGATCAGTGTATCACATTCACACTTTCTTTGCCAAGCTTGTCGGCACACGTTGAGCTTGGAAAACATGAGTCCTCAGGCTACAATATACCACCTGGCATGATAACTTGTGTTAGCAAATTGGCAGACTCAGAAGAAAGAGCAATAACGTTTTGTGTAGCAGAAACGAAATCAAAGTTCAAGCCAACTTCGAAGATGATTTTTGAGTAAATGTTTGGACGTGACAGGCCTTCATTCTCATTCTCACCTGCAATGGTATGACTGTTGTTGACAATAAATCTTTGCATTCATCAAGTAAACGATGCTCTCTTGCACTTAAGTTAGAAAGTTCCGACACCAGTAAGTTCATTTGCTCCACCTGCTGATGCAAAATGCCCAACAATAAATGGTAATTAAAAGCAATTCGGGAAAAAGATTGACACTGCATGTGCAAATATTAGATATGTATGACCTTTCTATCAGTGCAGAAGAGATTCCTTTCACTAAAGCCCCCCACAAAATATTCTATACAAGTACAAAGTTGAAAAGAAGTAATGGTTTAATCTCAAATGCGGAAAGTGAAGGCACTAGTTAGCTTTGGGTTTTTCTACAACAACCAGTGCCAGTTATAACAGTGATTACCAACTCCAACGAACATGCATTGCAGGGACTTTTCAGCAGTACTACATATAATTACTATGCTGCAGACTGCACCAATTTTAATGGGTGAGGAACAATTGTGGATTAATAGAAGAACCAGATCTGGTAGTTACAATAAACTTGGATGACTTGTTCACATTTAGCATGTAACTATATGATATTCACTCAAGAAACCATCACCACAATGATCATAAATTAAAAAGTGGTCGACAATCTTGAGGAGAAACATAGTATAAGATTGAGCATGCTTCAAATAATTGTATAAAAAAATCAATTACCTTCGCAAGCAAAGAGCAAATTGAAGATGCCATTGCTTGCATCATGTCAACAGCTGAAGTTAATGCTTCTTGCACCTCACGAACATCAGCCTTAACATGTTCAAAAACAAATGAAAGGAGACATTAGGTTCTTTTAGTTCTATAAACAGTAAACTGTCTAAGTTGCGGTGGATGGATTCTGAATTCGTTAGGAAAAACGCCATCATACCCTCGCACCGCCAACAATAGGAAGACGGATAGTGCTAGCTTCCAATGCTTTTGTAGCACCAGAGACCGAATTGCAATAATCTCTATCAAACAGACCCCAGCTCTCCAAATGTGGCACCTGTATTCAACAAACAGGTTTAAATGCTGCAGAATAGACCGCAAAAGTCAACGTTCTATTATGCATCTATGCCCATGTGTACAAGCAACCACTGAAGTTAAACTTAAAAATAGTACCAGAGCAATGTCACTAGAGGGAAGAAAACAGTCTTACTTGTTCCTTTAATATAAAATAGAGCTTCACATTATGTCTCAACAATTGCAGTTCAGTTCTCTTGGACCTGACCAAATGCCCCAATTTTGAGGTAGTCATCCAAGCATTGTATAGGCTTCTCTGGCAAAATAAAAAAGGGGTAAATACGGGAACACTTTCCCTAGGAATGATTACTTCGCAGAGGAAAAGAAACAAAAGTAACCTATTAAATCACAAGATGCTATATTCAAATGAATAGCGTTTCAAGAATCTAGCATCAGATAAATGACATGGGTATGCCAATTTATAATCAAAGAAAATAACATGTCTAAGCAAAATCGAAAGTGACAAAATTGTCACACCATTAATCAGTCATCAAATAGAAGGAAAAGTATATTTAACTCTGAAGTGCAAAGGTTAAACTTTGCATAATATCCATGCTCAGTTGTTTGTCACTACTTCATCAGTTTATTCAGCAATAATCATTTCATTACGTAGTTTTGCAATTCACATATCACCTATACGAGTCCGCTTAAAATTCATCTCTCATTCACCATAAAATTCTCTACAAAGTAGATTCCATATATTTGTTTTTTGCCCATTTTTCTTTTAAATAATAATCTTTGTATAGATTATTTGATTTCTTAAGATACTGCATGCCATCCATGTCCACAAAAAACTTATCCAAGATTAATAGATTTTGAAAAGCCTTCTTGCCAATTTGGCAGTTAAGGGACTCATATCTGGAGATTAGAGACACTGTGGACTCTACTACTCCTCAGGCTGGATGAAGAGAGTGAATGGTTTTAATGGTGGCAGCAAGGAGTAATCTGCCCCACAAAAACACAGGATAATATTTAACCCAAAAAATTATTGCCATCAGTATCTACCAATTTCAACTGTCAAAATTTACACTGACTCAGGCACATCCCAGCATAGTCACAGCTGTTATGGCAATAAAATCACTTCTAATTGTTTGATGTCATACTTTAGTAATTGAAGGCCTGTTTGGTCACTGACTGCGTCTCGAAATGAAGACTTTCAAACCTTAAAAAGTCTAGTCCGTCTAAAAGGCCTTTTGTAGCCATGACTTAGAGGAATGTTTTTCCACCGTTCATAAACATCAATACCCAAACATTCTACAGTTTTTATAACTCAGGAAACTCTAACCTAAAACTTAATTACAAAACTTGATTAAGAGTAAAATTCTTGCAATCACCATCCAAACAAGCTTTAACCCCCAAAGTCTAGTCCTCCCTGCTTAAGTTGCACCCCGAAGGCCAGAAGAGGCAAACATCTAAGCTGCAGCTAGAATCAGATTATCTTGTTCTAATTGACTCATTAATTATGTCACCCGTTACTATATTTAATTCTCAACCACGATTCATATAACACTAAAAGTCTAAAATTATCACCCAAAAAAAATAAAAAGAACACACACACATCATATAACTGAACTAAAACTCAGATGGGGTACTGAACATAACCTAAAGCATGCATAGGTCCAATGACGCAACTGAGCTATAATTTGTTCAACTTGTACTTTGTTTAAAAGCCAGAAAATTATTACCTCTGCTGTTTCTTTTTGTACCGAGAGGGTATTCTCGACCTTTGCATTTGCTAATCGCCACTGCAACAGCCGGTTATATAGTAGTCTTAAGTCATGTGCATCAGCAATTCGATTCTCTCCCAACTTTCCCCTCCTCACATCAGCAGCAAAGGTTAACATGGATGGAGTGCTACACGTGTTATTGTCATTGATTGAATTCCCTACGCCACTTCGAGCCCCTGATGGACTAGCCATGCCCCTCAGCAGAGCACCAGTTGATGATGTCAAGGCCTTGCTTGGCGAAGCCCCTCTCATAACTCCTCGAAGAGGTGACAATCCCCGACTCACTGAAACTTCCCGAGGCGACGATACAGGGCTATCATTTGGAAATTTCTTAGCAGCAATAAATTTGGAAGGACCAATGGGTCTACTCGACGCACTACTTGACAAGGGTGAAGCAGGATCTAATACCTTATGCACTCGTTTACCCGCATCTGGCCAACATCTTGGCGGCACAACAACCCCACGTGGCCTTCCTCTCAATTGAATCGAGTTTCCACTTTGAGTACTCTCGGATGAGACACTCTCAACATCTGAGTTCAACGAATCACCCAATCCCGATCGATTGTCAAGCACACTAATTCCTCGAACCTCAACATCTTTATTCTCAAGCTTCAATTCAGAACCAACCTTGTTTCGACTACTTTCATCAATCGTAGACTTCTTCAATTCCTTCATTGCAGAACCAGATCCACTCAATTTCACCCTCTCGGCACCGTAATCCAAACTCCGAGTCAAGAAACTCGAATTCTCGCCACGTAATCTTCCCGGCCAACGATGCTGCTGCTGATCACTCGGCTTCGAATTCTCCCTATCCTTCTCCCTCCGATCTCTCACCGGCGTCACTCCCGCTTTCCTCCTCTCCGGCGTGCCTTTTCTTGAACCCCCAGGAGTCCCCGCCGTTGCCGGAGGCGGCTTTACCTTACTCACCGGAACCGAATACGATTCCCCCTGAAACGATACCGACAAACTCCGCATTGACGTCACCAACATCCTCTCAGCACTAGAAGGCGTCGCCGCCGCCGGCCGACGTCTCTCAGCAGACACCGCCCGCTGCTGACTCTTCGGAGTTGTAATTGCGGTTCTGCTGCTGAGCATCGGAGACTGAGACCTTCCCGAGGAAACCGACGACCCAGAGGTGATGGAAGACAACGTCGTGTTGGTTGATGACGAAGAATTGGAAGATGAGGAGGAGGTTGAGATAGATAAGTACCGAGAAGTGACTTCACGACCTTTGGGGCGACGCGGCGGCGCATTGTCAGAGGCTGAAGGCAGCAATGGCGGCCGCTTCGGGTTCTGCGAGCTTCGCTGTTTAGGCGTTGATGCAACGGCATTTACCATCTCGCATCGTCCACTGAATTCCCACAATTCTTTCAAACCCTAATTTTCACCTTAATCCAGTTGATTTAGCGTGGGAAGCGTGTGTACCTGTGTGTGTACTGTGTGTATCTCAGAGAGAAAAGGAGGAACTGAATTAGGAGGAATGTGATTAGAGGTTTAGAGAGAGAAAATGGAGTGGGTTTAATGAGTGGCTTTAGAGAGAGAGACCGGATACATGACCGTTACAAAACCCGGTGAATATATATAAAAATAAAATGAAAATATATACATTGGGCGTGGGTGGGGTCGAGATTCTGGAGTATAACTGTCGTGTACTGTGTGAGTGTGTGAAAGAGAAATATTTTGGGTTTAATTAAAAAAATTAGAGAAAGGAGTGGCGTGAAATAATGTACGAGGTTGTACGTTCAGCAATTGTTGTTGTGCGTTAAGTTGTGAAGGTAAGGATTTGTTTGTTTTGCCATGAAAGGTAGTAAGAGAAATTATTGGGGTTAATAAATTTACTATTTTTGAATTTTAAAATGAAGTTCGTATTCTATTATAGGGCAATAAATTCTTAATAAAATCTTTTGGTGAAAATGTAAATTTTGAATTTTAAACTAAAAGTCTAAAACATTATATTTGGCTTTCTTGAAGTACTCATCCTAAAGTAAAGCAAAAAAGAAAAAAATGTTTCATGAGGGGGAATTATCAAATAATGAAATAACTTGTTGTAAGTCAATAAAAAAAATGTTTGAAATTCCAATTTTTGCTTTTATTTCTCTAATTTTTAAGAAAAAGAATTGACAGAATAATTGTAGTTTCCAAACATCTAAAAAAAACTCTGAGCAACTCATAATCAAATAAGATAGTGTTTTGCAGATTATGCAAACATAAAATCACTTACTTTTGCTAAAAGTTAAAAAAATAGATTATAATTAAACGTCCATGAGATTATAAATTTTTATTGATTAATTTCAAAGAACTTACAACATACACCAATGTAAACAAAATTTCCTAATACTCAAAAAACTTTCAATAACAGAGAATTAATAAATAATTTTTAAAATGAATTACGAATACCACTCAAGTATTTTCTAAAATCAATTGCAAACATGGCCTTAAAAGGTGTACTGCTACTTGTCCACGAGACGCTTGTAAGCAATGTGAGGGGGGTAAGCCGCGCGACAGGGTCTTGGCTTTGGCCCTACGGGATCCGCGATGCTCGCATAGTTGTGTTGGTTGACTACTAATTTCGATTAGTTTAATGTTATTCTAAGGTGGGCTCATCCCTTGAGTAAATTTTGATTCTATGGTCGTTGTTGATCTAAACTGCGCTTGTTAGTTTTTAGCAGGTGTATATTTGTTGTTTAGTGGTTTAAATATCCTCATCTCGTCTAGGATACCAATGAGAATAATCGGTATATTTTAAAATCTGAAAATATAGAAAGACATTGAGGATTGTTAGGAATTGTTGAAGAAG
>JACFYI010003839.1:241410-253168 GCA_014898755.1 Handroanthus guayacan
GCCCAACATAAATCAAGAAACACAATTAGAAGCCCGCTTTTCTAATTTCCCCATCCTGTATCGCCGCTGCGTTTCGTACAATTACATGGTATAAAAATCATATCATCCTACACAAATCAAGGGAAAATCGAAATCTTTACCTGAAAAGCTCCTCTTCAGGGGAAGAGTCGAAGTTTGTGATGTCGCAAGCTCGTGTTTACGCTGATGTTAATGTTCATCGCCCTCGAGATTACTGGGACTACGAGTCTCTCACCGTTCAATGGGGGTATAAATAAATATCTATAAATGCTGTTGTTCATATTTGCCCCCAATTTTTCTTCTTTGTTTTAATATTTCTGTTTCGCGTTGATGGGTTTACTGCCTATATTTGTTTATTGAAATTACGTGTGTAGTTGTTTTGGGATGATTTGAATGGGATGATTATGTGGATATGGAATTATATGATTCCATGTTTCATAGTTTTATTTGGTTGAGCATAGGAATAAGCTTTCTGGGTATCTGCTGGGAAGCATAATTGTCCTGATGCAACGTGGTTTAATTTAGCCCAATAAAGAAGATAAGAAAAGTATGTCTTAAATGTTATCCAATGTATAAATTTAGCGCTTTGAAATTAACAAAACTATTTGGGAAGTTGGCTTGTTTTCTTCTTCAAGGTTGGCCTGCCGATGTTAACTGGGCCGATATTGACATATTATTGTGGTCTTTGGTGTGTCAAAGTGGGACCTATGGTAGACTGTTAGAATCCATGAGAACTCAGGATTTCACGCATAATTACCGAAATGGCATTGAAGAGTTGAATAAATATTTTCAGGTGTTTAAGATAATTATCATCACGTTTTGTCTTGATTAACTAGGGCCTTCTTTGTTGGCTCGTCGAAGGGGCGTTTTAATGCATTGCTGAAGAGTGGCTTCACAAAGCCATATATTTGCGTTATAAGGAGTCATTTGACATTACTGTAGCATTTGACTTGGCTATCAAAGATACACGGCGTGACACGTGTCCTATTGTGCTCTTACATTCTTTTGTGCATCTGTGTCAAGTTGACAAATTGAGACTCTGAATCTAATCCATCTTGTCTAGATTTTGATGAGCTTTTGAAGTAGGATATTCCTAAATATGAAAATTAAAAGGTTATATAAATCAAGGTTTTTAGGTGGTGACATGTGTAAATCCACAGAAAATTGAGATAAATAAAATTTCTGATGGTATTAGGATCTTTCATTGCTATATTTGTTATTTTTGGATGAATTTGTCCCTTGGATGGTTTCGGTACTCTGATTGTCCGCTTAAAGGGAGCAAATATGATGAATCTAGACTAAAATAGTGAATATGTTCAACGCGTTTTGGTTGTTGATGCCCCATGTCTTTTGTAGTAGGAAAAACTTTTCATTTTGCTCTACTTGTTTGTAATAGATGGTTTTGCTAGTTCAGTAGCATGACACTCTTGTCTTGTACTCTATTCAGTGATCAAGATGATTATGAGGTTGTTCGGAAAGTGGGAAGAGGAAAATATAGTGAGGTCTTTGAAGGTATAAATGTAACAAACAACGAAAGGTGCATCATCAAAATTCTTAAACCAGTCAAGAAGAAGAAGGTAATGTTTATTATTTACCTGGTGCTAGTATAGGAAAAAATGTTGATAATACTGGTTACTTTGGGAGTTTGACGCATGGGCAATTGAAATGGTTGGGCATATATAATAATTCTTATAAGTATCTCTAAAGCAATGCACGCTCAAATGTATACAAGTTTCTCTACGATTTTATGAAGTAAATCTCAATACTTGAAACATTCCCTAGTTCATGGTTTATGAACATTTTAAGTTTATTTATTGTCCTCCTGGAAGTAAAATCATTTTTTCATGGTTCTGGCTGTTAAATTTGTAGTTCAGCCTGCTTTTAGAATTTCATCCAATTGAATATGATGCTGGAAGAGTTGAAAAAGCATTCTATATTTTTCGTTGTCATTATAATTCTTAAATGTATCGATACCCTCTTCACTTGTTAGCAACTCTTTCAGGTAATCCTTAATTCCTTATAATGATTTTCATATCCGGGATTTTAAATAATGCTTCCCCCATTTCTCTGACTGATAAGCATTTAGTGAACACATGACATTATCACCGGCTTTGTCTTGCAAAATATTTTTTTCATACTGGCTGGTGATAACTTTTTGAACTTGTGCAGATAAAGAGGGAGATAAAGATACTTCAAAATCTTTGTGGAGGTCCAAATATTGTGAAGCTGCTAGATATAGTTAGAGATCAGCACTCAAAAACCCCTAGCTTGGTTTTTGAATATGTGAACAGCACTGATTTTAAAGTGTTGTACCCAACATTGACTGATTATGATATACGCTACTACATCTACGAGCTTCTCAAGGTTTAATTGCCATGTTATAATTTCTATCTGTTTATATAATGTTCTGTTTATTATCTCCTTTTGTGCGTTGTTTAGTTGTTTCTCTCTCTCTTTCTCTCTCTCTTCCTTAATTATCATAGATCAATTGATGCTACTTTTCTGTGGGTTGCTTTATGTTTGAATAGGAAACTTGAGTAATGGGAGTATCATGTCACTTTTGTCTGAGGAAGCAGATATAGAAACAAAATGTCAAGATTTATTGTTACTCCCTGTGGAGGGAGAATTCTGATATGTGCCTAAAGTTAATGGAATTTGAAAATTTGCCATTCACATCTCTAAATTATGTAGTCTTCTAATTATAATAATGTTGAAGATCGTGCTGAGGGTATTTGGGCTTTTTTGAGCATGCCACAGTTAAGCAAGCACTGAAGTTCAAGATTATAAATGGAGCATGTAGAAACTGAGGTTTGTTCAGGCGTCTTCAAGATTTATGTTTTTCCTTTTTTTGAGTTTCCTTTTACATTGGTAGACAGTTGATTAACTACTTTCATGGAGTGATGGAATTCTAGGATTTGGGACTTTGACCTTGGATACAAATCTCCTAAAATATAGCATGAAATGATGTGTTGCACACAGGTGAAGAGAATCATGTAAAAGAACAGTAGGGATATTTGTTAACTGTCCCTTTTTCTAGCATCTTATCTCTTCAACCTGCAAATATGCTCACTTTGGAAGTTTTGGCATCTGGGTTGTTACTTATGAGCATCTTGTTACTGAATCCACTTTCAGGAAACGTGCTAAAAGCACCGATTTCCTGCTTTAAATTCTTGTAATGCATGCAAGAGAATTACTGCAATATTAAACTTGAATTATAGTACATGTTTTTCTCCTAACATTTATGGAGTTGGACAAGATTCATTGATGATTGAATTATGTTAAGAGAATTGCCATGTTGACTTGGTGCTAATATTAATGTTGATCTGATGGTTTCCCTTTTTTTTTTTTTTTCCTTTTTTCTTTTCTTTTTTCCCCCCTTTTTGGGTAATAGATTGAAAGGGTGACAACTGTTGTATCAGAGTGTGTGCGTGTGTGTGCACAACAAAAAAGTGAACAAACACACTTGCCTGCAAAACTCTTGAAAATGCTTATTAACAGCTATGGTTTAACTTATCATTCAATATTTAAAATTGCAGGCATTAGATTATTGCCATTCACAAGGGATAATGCATAGAGATGTCAAGCCTCACAATGTTATGATTGATCATGAATTGCGAAAACTTCGGCTGATTGACTGGGGGCTTGCCGAATTTTATCACCCCGGAAAAGAATACAATGTCAGAGTGGCTTCAAGGTTTTTAGTTTTGCATCTTACTTTTTCTTTTCCTTGTTCCCTTTTTTTTTGTTTTTTTTGTTTTTTTAAATAATTTTTGGGGAGCTAGCAAATATAATGCAAATCATCCCGGCAGCCTTAGTGTCTCCACTTGATTTGTAGGCTTTATGCCACCAAGAGTGGCCTCTAAGATTTGGCTGATTCAAAAATAGATATATCTAATCTTCTCATAAAGCTCTCACTGTCCAAAATAGATTTGAATTGAAGTGCGATTCAATTGTCTGAGTGGTCCATGACATTTTTCTTTCTAACTATTGTCTAGATACTTTAAGGGGCCTGAACTGCTTGTGGACTTGCAAGACTACGACTATTCTCTAGACATGTGGAGTCTTGGTTGTATGTTTGCTGGAATGGTAATTGTCATCTTTTGTTAATGTCAACTAACTGTTTTTAGTTACTGATAGTTGGCTTATCATTTTCTTCCAACTTGCAGATTTTTCGTAAAGAACCATTCTTCTATGGCCATGATAATCAAGATCAGCTCGTTAAAATAGCCAAGGTTAATTTCAGTCCATTGTATTATTTTGGAGTTCTGACACTCAGACTCTGGAAAGTTCTTGGCTTTTACTCACTTCTCTGTTTGTGAAGTCCATCTAGCTCGGACATTCTTTTATTATTTTTGTTATACTCTGTAGTATGTTGTGGGTTTTTTGATATAAGATTTTGTCTTGACTCTTGACTTTTGGTAATAAAGATATATAACCTTTGACATCACAGGTCCTTGGTACAGATGAGTTGAATGCATATTTAAACAAATACCGTCTTGAACTTGATCCTCAACTTGATGCTCTTGTTGGAAGGTATGTCTAGTATATGCTTTCTCGCCATTCACTCCCCAAAAGCACGAATCCTGAACAGAAAATGGAGAAAAATATGATAATATGTCGATCCCAAAGAATGCAATTATGTTCTTTCTCTTGTATTTTAATTGCGTCTTCCTGGAAATCATGGATCGGTTAAGGAAACAACAACATCATCTGCAGAGCTATACACAGTTTCTATGTTAGTTCACGGTGATACTTCATTGTTCTTATTTTTCCTCAGGCACAGTAGGAAACCATGGTCAAGATTTGTCAATTCAGACAATCAGCATCTAGTTTCACCAGAGGTTGTTTATTCTGCCATCACTTTTGAAGTTTCTTCTTATTTCCCCTAATGCAACATCGCTTGATTCTTTTTGGTTTTACAATGTGATGAGCAGGCCATTGATTTTCTTGATAAGCTTCTCCGTTATGATCATCAGGACCGGCTTACAGCCAAAGAAGCAATGGTAATAACAAGGCTTCTTCTCCTTTTCTTTTCTATACTTTTCTGTTCCTTCTTGAAAGTTGATTGTGCTGTTCTTTTCGACTCTTTCAGGCTCATCCATACTTTAACCAAGTGAGAGCAGCTGAAAATAGCAGGATGCGGATGCAGTAGGTGCACTTGTACGTTCATCCAATCACATAATGTATGGACATTTTCGTTACGAATATGTTATATGTTGACTAAATAGTTCTTGATGGAGTTTCATCCTTTCGTGTTAACATTCTTCGAACTCTTCCATCATAAAAAGATTGTATATCATACATACTCAGCTCAATTGTAACCTTAATGCTAGTTTGGGACATTGTTTACTTTTGGACTCGGCTTTTATTACAGTTATTTGACACTATGTAACAGTAAGAGTAATGTTTTATAGACTATCAGATGTGTGTTTTTTCTTCATGTATTGTGTTTGTTTTGACATACTAATTTAACATATGTGCCTTTGCATGTTAGAAGGGCACAGTTGCATTTTGTGCATTGCTATTTGCTATTTGCTATTTTCATTTATATTTGTATTGTGAACTTAATTTCATATGCATCTCATATCATTTATAATTTTTTTATTTTTTGTAATTTGTTGCGTCATATATGTTTTAATTTACTTAAGTTGTCACTGGTGTTACAATTGCCTTAGAAGCTTTAAATTAGGATATTTACTATTGAATTAATATCACTCCAAACATCATGTGTATTGAATCATATGGAACCTCATGTTGGATTTTGTAAATTGTAATATTATGATTCCCACAAGTGATATAGGGTTCTTATTGGAATTTCAATTCGCATGTTCCAAAATTGAAAATAAAATTTTTAATTAGTTTTTGGGTGAAATGAAAAGTGTTTGGATTAGGTAGTTCGTAACTTGTTGACTTTATAAAATTAAAAAACGATTTAAGAATAAAGAGTCATCATTTAAGTAGTCAATGAATTTTAATAATTTTCACGTGGGTTTTAAAAAAATAAAAAGAAAAAAAACACATTTTTAATTTTTGAACAGCGGAAAAAAATAGAAAATGAAGAAGGAATACAAGGTTTTTCTTTTTCCTTAATTTTTTTTTTTTTTTTTGGGGGCGGGAGCATTGGATCCCTGATCTCCCTTAAAGGAAGGATATTGCTAAAATATGTATGTGTAAATATATGCTTTCTACAAATATTATGCTTAATAAATATACAGATTTACTCAATAGTACTTTGATTAATTTATTTAATATATATTATACTACTAAATACTAATATATACTATAAATATTATTAATTTTAAGTCTAAAGAAATTAAATTTTATTTTTACTTTATTAAATTTAAATATTCGAACCTAATCGAGCTGAGCTGAGTCAGGCATGGAGGAGAACCAACCAATAGGAATGAACAGCGGTAGTTTATATGGATACAGAACAGGCAAAGACAGCATCAACATATTCCATAAGAGTTTCAATACACTTAACCATCAAAAGTTTAGGACATCATCTCAGTATCAATACTGAAACAGCTTCAAACTAAACACATTGACAGATTAGAGAGATAGTTGAAACCCATTTTTGGCAGCTTTTTCATCACTTCTTGAGATGGGGAAAACAAGTGTAGAGATCAGCCTTTCGATGTTTAGCCTCAGCATGTTCCTTGCATTTCACCTCTGAAGTAGTGCATATAAAAGTTTGCATGCAAACTTTGCACTGCAATTACAAACCAGTAAATGTTACTACAGTTTATATATGTAATTGAACATCAACCGGCGCTAGAGTTAAAAAGATCATCACAAAACGGTATCAAGCGACAAATGAGAAGTTCATCAAGATGAGCTACGTAAATTTTACGCTTTTCTTTCTATGTTGAAAATGGATCTTGGGCTTAATTCACCCCAAAAGCTGGTTAAAAAGGTGATGATTATTCAAGATCATATATAAGGAAATTACTACGCATGCATTTAACTCATGTGGGATTCTAACACACAACCTGGACGCCCAAAGTTTGGACATTTGGAACACGGAGTAATATGAAACAGGTAGCCAACATCTCTAATACCATGTCAAATATGAACCTTGGACCTAACTTAACCCAAAAGCTAGCTCAAATGTTGAAGTGTCCAAGACCATATAAAGAGACTAACTACTACATATACATTTAGAGGTGTGGCATTCTAACACATGGTATGTAGATTTTGCTATTTTTTCAAGAGGCCACTAAAATCCCATCAGGGTTAAAAGGAGTTAGTGTTAGAGAAGCAGAAATAACTTCAGAATCTGTTGTTCTCTAGATATATGCAGTCAGAAAATAGGAAGTAAACGTTTTTGCTTTCTTAGTGTCATCAAAATGAAATAACCGCAAATAGTAAAACTTTAACCATGTAGGTTTACACTCTTAGTTCCTGTTTACATTGAGTGATGCCTGAGATGACGGTTAATATCAGCCAATACTTGTCTACCTTGCCTAATGATAGCCCCGTGAAAGTTGAGTTACACGATGAGAAGTGGGCGACTAGTAAGTACTTGAAGCTGGGATTCCTACTTATTTCATCCGTTTAAGTAAAAAATATTTCTAAAATATCATTCATCATCTCACATTGTGTCTTACAAAGTAAATATAGTATAAGAATAATTAAAAAACAGGATAATTGCCTCTACGCCCCCTAAGGTTTGAATAATTACCATTGCAGTCCCTATTGTTAGTTCACTTGACACATACTTTAACTATTATAGCACTGAGGTTTGGCATAATCACAATTACACCCCCTTAGTTTAGCTAACGAATAGTTACAATTACACTATTTGAAAATCCTGAAACATTACAGGTAGTAGTTACAATTACAGTATTTGAAAATCCGGAAATATTACGAGTAGATTCCCTAAATAAGGGGGTGTAATGATAATTATCCAAATCCTAAAAATGTTTTGGCAATTATGTCAAACTGAGGTAATTATCCCTCGAGAAAGTCCCAATTCTTACCATTATCACCCATTCCATCCTATCAATCTACATCCCATACTAGTAAACAAATTCTTAAAAGATAATGATTGATCATCTCCCTTTTACCATTGAGATCCAGCATCAGATATAAACCACAATGAATTAGTAGCGTATGCACATCCCTGCTCAGTCTTCTATGAATCAACTCAAACAAAAACAAGAGAAACATTTGTTTTGGATAAATCGACAATAATTGTCTTTATGATCAACTATTTTCGTAGCATATTTGATCAATTACAGATTAAGATTCAGATTAAAGATCATATGGCCTTAGAAATTGTTAAATCTATAAAGTTTTACTCCCACAAAAATATTCAAAACATTATTCATGCAAACTAGAAAGGTAAGAACAAATCAGTTCCTATCACATTCTTAAAATCCAGCTTTTAAAAGAAATTATCATTAGGGCTCATATAAATTTCAGATTTAGAAGAATTCGGCAAAGCATTAACCCCAAAAGCCCACAAAATATAAACATCACAACAACCTACTGATAAATCTGCAAAAATCAGTGCAAATTATAGTTTCAAAGAGGCAACAAATATTTAAAAAAGGAGAGGGGAAAAAAAAAAAACCTGGATGGTCATGGCCTTCTTGTTTGTTTCAAGCTGACTACCTGCACAAAAAATCAAACACACCCTTTTGAAGATCAGTTCAATTCTAATTCATCAAAAAGAGAAAAACAAATAATACAAAAACAGAACCCAAAAATAAATGTACCAATCACACAAAATTATATAAAAAAGAGATACCCTTGGGAGCTTTCAGCTTCTCCATGTTCTTCTCCCGAGCCATCTTTGCCTTCTGCCCATTGCCTCCGCCCATGGCTTCTGCCCCTTTTTTTTTTTTGTTTTTTTCTCTCAAATGCTCTCGGATGAAAGCCCGTTAGGTTTTCCACCCAATTCTCTTCTTGCCCACAATGGTTAATTGCAGGGCAAGAATCGTGCTATATCTATATATATATATATATATATAAATTGATTTTTCTTTTCCCCTTTTTCTTTTTGTAATGTAGTGAGATTATAGGGGTATTTAATTTGGAGAAGAGGACAGATCCAAGAAAGGATGAGGAAATTGCATAATGGAAAAGGTGTCCTTCTAAGCAGTTTGGCACTGACAACCACACAGGAAATTAATGCTATTGTCATCATTCCACCTTAAAACCTACTCTTTTCCTTATTTTAGTAATTCTATATAAAATTTTAACTAAGAATTTAAAAATAAAAATTTAGTATTTTTTTATATATAATAATAATTATCCAAAACTTAATATTATCATATTACTAACCTGAAAAAATGTCAGCTTTAGAAGAAATTATATTTTAAAAAAGAAGGGAAATTTATATTTCTCAAATAGTGAAAAACTAATTAAGATCAATCAAAAAGGAACCTCCCCAATGGTTGTCTTTCCTATTTGTTTGCCTACAATATTTCAATATCTATTTTAGTGATAGGGATATTACCACTTTGAGGTTTGAACAATAACATTTTCATGAAAAATATTAAATTTTCTTCTACTTTTAGTTTAATTAATGAAAAATGCTGGTGTCGATGGAAACTTTGATTGAACTTTCGGTTATACCGATCCATTGTTTGGCTTCCTGTGAACCAATTATTCATTAATGATAATACTCTTAGGGGGTTTGTCTATATGATATATTGTTATAGAATTTTGAAATGTGGCCATTATAATTATTTGACCAATTATTTATGGGCATAGTACCATCGAGGGGTCTATATGTTACATTTTTCAAAAACTTTGAAATATGATCATTACAATTATTTCTCAATTATTCGTTGACAAAAACAGTCTCAAGGATTTATATGTTACCTTTATAAAAAATTTTGGGATGTGATTGTTACAATTATTTGATTCATCTTTTGTATCTAAGAAGATGTTTAATTGTTATATATTCAAATAATTAGATTAAAGTACCCTTGTCAAATTTAGTAGAAATCAATACATAAATTAGCAATCTTAAAATTTTCTATGAAAGGGTGACCCTCTATATATATAATGGCCAAGATTCTTGCAAAGTCCATCTTAAAGGTCAAAAAGGAGAAATCGACTATTGAGATGATCATCATATATATACAGCTGGTTGCACGTACTAGCTAACTTAATTTGTGGTCTATAATGAAAATTTCCCCAAAAGAACAAAGTGGTTGACCTTTTCAAATGGGAAAAGAAAAAGGAAAAATTGGATTTATATTTAATTAATTGTGGCCCATTAATGAGAGACATTTGATGTGCAAACTTAGGGGAAAACAAAAATAACAAAATGAAATGAAATTTTTTATTAGTGACTTTAATTTAGAGGGTTGGATGTCGGTAGGTATATCATAATGAATATGATTTCACCTCTGTGCTTAAATTCATGCATCCCAGCTCACAAGTGATGTTGCTGGCTTAGTGCTTTCAGTTGGTGTTATCTATTTAATGTAATTATAATTATTTTGGGTAATGGTGAATATATTTAAGTTATTATGATAATTTTAAATTTATTCGATGTAGATATTATAATTTTTATTGATTGTCAAAATTAGATAATGATTTGCAAATGCAATTCTCTTAGAGTTTCAATGGGTCAAATCTGGATCAAATCAAGATAATTTAGATTAGTGTCTAATTATTAATTTTCATACCCAAACCCCTCCCTAAATCCTATAAGATCTAGATTCATTAATATCAAGTCCAAATTGATTAAAAATGTTATAATTCTTATCTAACCTGAATCGAATTCGAATTAAAATACATAGCATCTACAAGCCTATGCTATTATATGGACTTCATAAGGTTGCCATGGGAGGGCCTTGTCACGAGCCTCAGCCCATCAAACTGTCTTTTGTGATGTTCAAGTCTTGTTGGCTATGATTGTTGCTGTATCATGAGTAAGACGTGGAAAAACAAGTTAAAATATACCTGCTAAACTAGTGCTACTAGAATTAATTAAATTATGCTATGTTAAATATTTCAAGGCCTGTCCTCCTGGGTTCAACCAGTTAAACCAACATGGAGAAGCCATAGCGTTATCCCATCAAGCTATGGAGACAGATTTATAATGATTCCCATAATACTTCAAGATTCGCATCTTTTTTACTGAATTTGTTTAGGGCACTGACCAACTTGACAGACTCAAAGACCTTTAATCGTAGGATTAAACTATATAGAGTGACTAGATCATGCTAATTATGCTTGACACTATTAGACCACTTCAGGTTCTCACTATAAATAACCAAAATCAAATTGGACCAAGGACCCACACTTATAACCTTCTGGCTTTAAATATCAGACCTTCTACACCTTCTTACAATTCGCAAGTCATGAAGACCCTACTTGATTTAGTTCATAGTTTCTAGTTAGTCCCTTTTTAGGTTGTGACCTTCAAATCTCATGACTATTAGTGTTTTCGATAATAAATAGCCAGAATTCTCTTGTTGTTTTGTACTATTATTCATCCTCATATTATATACTTAATTCTTAGACTTGCAACTTCTTTCAATTGGAGGTGTTAAATTTAGAATTCTAACAGGGGAATGAAGTGTTCAACTATAACACAAATGAAAACATAGTTTAGAATTCTAAATGAAGAATCATCATTTAACCCAAAAACATATATGTGAAGAGATAATATTATTCCAGATTAGAAAACACATTTTTACAGGAAAATGAAGGCTGATAAATTGGAGATAGATAATCCTTATTATGATTCCCATAATTCCCATATAATTCTGGC
>JACFYI010003839.1:257351-268996 GCA_014898755.1 Handroanthus guayacan
TCTAAAGATACAGATGTATAATTGATCGTCGGTTATTTTTTACACGAAATAATAAATGATTTATTTAGGATGGAAGCAAATAAGAAATGAACTTCATTGTCAGGAAACAGACAAAAGCATGTAATAAGCCTACAAAAATTTAATCCAAAGTACTTAGACATATATTGATAAAATTATAATAATTTGACTGTATTTTCGAAAGGGATTGAAATTGGTCTTTGGGATAATCTTTTGTATTACGTCAACAATAGTAAGTGGTAGGGTCATTATTAATTTATTACAGCTATGTGCCAGAAAGTCCTCCAACTCCAATTATTGTTGTTATATATATTATCTTAATCATTAATTTATAATTGATAGTACTGAAGGCGTTTGATATTGCTTTTGACTGCAATTTTTAGCTTTAGCTACTTCAAAGTAATTTTGTAAATGTTCAGTAAAATAGCTTCTGTTTTTATAAAAATAATTTTAAATTAAAATCAGTCGGTATCTAAAATTATTCTCGTTGTATGATACTCCATTGTCCCATGCTTAATTGACATCTTTTAAATGAAATTTTGAAAAGAGACAAAATTAGTTATCTTTGTATTTAAGTTAGCCCTTTAAAATATAAATAATTAATAATACAATATTCTTATTTTAAATAACAGAGACAGAGGCTCTTAGTTGTATTTCTTTCTGAATTTTCAATTTTCTAGCATTTTTGATGTATTGAAAAAATGAGTCGTAGATTTTTTCTCTGAAATTGGAGCTCAAAATTTAGAATCTCTACTATTTCAACTATATTCAAACGGCTTCGAAATTCATATTTACATATCCCATTTCTCTATTCCATATCATGAACATGAAATTTATACCATGTTTTGAAATCTAAGAATTTGTTGGAAGAAAACGAGAACGAAAAACTAAAAGTCCAAAAATTAAAGCACAAAATTACTTACTTTAAAGTGTGGGGAAAAAGATTTACCTACTTTAAAAATCTCATTATTTTTTATTTTGAAATCTATGGTCCAAGTTGTTGAAGTCATGAGTCATAACTCGCATTTCAATCAAAATCATAAAATAACGATGACAACGATAGCCACGAGGACTGTGTGGTGAAGTCACTTTCCTGAAACGATTAAAGGACCAATAAGCATAGGTTTCATCTTTTAAAAGTTTTTATCACATAATTTCGTGGAAATTAGTGGTTCAAAATCAAGGAGAAATTCCAATCATAAATTGGCTAGAAACCTTTGTTTTAAAATGGTGTTTTATTCTCATAAAAAATAATATTTTATTTTCTTCTTCTTCTTCTTTTTTCCTTAAATACATGTTAGAGGTATTAAACATTTTTTTATGAAAATACAGGTTTGTAAATACAATAATTTGTATGTATCTCCGTAATAAAGTAGAAGATGAAATATGAGTTAAAATAAAGATCCAAAGTGATCCTAAATGATTCATTGCGATGGCTAGTGCTTAGTGGTCAGTCCATTAATCTTAAGTGGGTGATAATTAGTAGTGTGGCTAATGATGATTGGGTGGCATGATATTATATCAACTATAATGCTAGCAAAAGACATTGTGATAAGATATTTGAACCACCTTAATGCAATATAACTAATTAATCTCAAGAGGGTTGATTTTTTTAAATTACGTCTTGATTTTGATAATATTTCAAGTCTATCACGAAACATAAAAAGATTAATTTTATCAACTAGCATTTGTCTTTGCAATCGTGTCGAGAAATTTGATCCTTAAGAGTATGTCACATGAAAACAACTTATTAACTCACTTACAGCCCTTGATTTTTTTGCTATTAATCATGGAAAAAGGCTTTATATCATCAAAGCTCTTGTAGTTGGAAACATAAGAGTAGAGGCATACGACAACTCTTATCACATACCATGCTAAATATTGAGTCTTAAATTTCATCATCGAGTTGGAAAACCACATCTCAAGATAGCTTCATTGATAAATAGCTTGAGTTTTATTTTTATAAAAGAGCATGTCAAGATTATGTCTAAGTGAAAAAAGAAAGGACAAAACTAACTTAAAGTGCTTGTTTTCTTCAAAATGAAACGATGCATAATATCATTATATTTTAATTTCAATTTAAGGGTATTCTTTGTACTGATTAAGTCATACATGGCCATCACCATCCAAAGAAAGTAACACCGTCTCTCCTTTTTTAGAGGGTACGCAGGTTGTATCTCCATTGCCCCATTTTAATATCCCACCATGTAAAGAAAAAAATGGCGGGAAAGGAGGAGAAGAGACAGAAAAAAGGTTAAGTCATACATGAAGGGCTCTCTTTCTTATGTGGTTTAATTGTAAAGGCAAATTGATTATTTAATTGGTTTAATTGGTTATTCCCTAAATAAAATATCAAATAATTTAATTAGTATTTCCATGCCACTAATTATAATGCAAACAGTAAAACAAAATAATTCATCGTAAAACAAAAAATGCCCTTATATCTTGAAGTTTCCATGCCACTAATTAGTAAATGCCCTTATATCTTGAAGTTTCATAATGCAAACACTAAAACAAAAATAAAAAAAGTTAATCAGAAGATTAGAAAATTCAATTTTATAAATAGGAGCTGAATGATCAAAGCCCAAGGTTATTATTCATCGTACTTGCAACCACATTTCACGCGCAAAAGTGCGTAATTTAAGGGTTTCAAAATTGTGAGATGTGTCATCAGAATTCCACTCATATGTAATCTGATCACTAAGGTACAAAACTTTTGATATCTACTAATTATATACTATATAGACGCAATCAAGGAAAAACAAAAAATAAAATAAAATAAAAGGATAATTATCTCAACATCCCAAGATTTGCCATAATTAGCAATATACCTCCTCAGGTTCAAATAATTATCGTTACATCCCTTGTGTATTACAATTAGATCTCATAAAAGTATAATAAACATTACAAACAGAACACCTCTGCCTATAATAATGGAGATGGTCTACTTGTAATATTTACTACACTTTTAAGGAATTTACTTATAATACACAGAGAGTGTAATGATAGTTATCCAAATTATTGGAAGTGCTTTGATAATTATAACAAACTTCAGGGACGTTGAGGCAATTATCCCAATGTAAAAATAAAAATTGCCAACAGGTAACATCACACTACAATCCCAAAAATCAAAAAGTCAATTGGCTGTGAGCATTGAGCTGACAGCACATCCTCCATAAACACGCCAATCATATCCATGAGTATCTCCAAATGATTTTCAACTTAGGACAAAAAAATGGTCCCAACTTGTATAATCTGATTAGGGGTGGCAATGGGGCGGGGCGGGTTCTCCCCCGTCCCAAAAAATGCAGAACCCGTCCCGTCCCGCACTTTTTTAAAAAAATTAATAATTAATCAAATATTGCTATAAAATCATGAAAATCAATCAAATTTAAAATCATTCAATAGCACAATATTTATAAGTTTAAACAACATAACAATATTATATATATAAAATATATTTTATATATATATAATATATATAGCGGGGGCGGGGCGGGGCGGGTACCCGCGGGTGCGGGTTGGATTGCCATCCCTAAATCTGATAGCATGAATCCATAAAGGAACATTTGCATTTCTTAGTAGCAAAAATGCTGCAAACAAGATTTCGCATTTTTACATCACTTATATAGGTAATTCTTGACTACTAGATTGGTAATCCACTTGATTTGACCCATCAGTTCTCATCAGGAGGTTAACAGTTCAAACCTCACGTTTATGGTAGTAGTTTATAAACCAATCGCCGATATAATGGAAACATTTTAGTGGGATTGATACTGACTGACTGGCGACATTTCACAAAAAAATATTGCTTGAACCGGTCATTTCACGACAACAGAAATCTCCTATGGTCACCCTCAAGGAAGGTTACATTTAGGGACTTAAAGAGCATTTTCAATCTAAGGGAAGCATAAGATAAAAAATGACCGATAGACATCATTCAGGCAACTCAAGATGTTAGAATCTAACAGGCATCACATCCACTGGTTTGTCTAGTAAAAACAAGCCATGCTTGCAATAATAAGATACTCTAGACGACCTAAATCATTCAGGACAGCAAATAACGAAAAAGGCAAACCAAAGTATGTACTGGATAAAGGCACTAAGTTGAATACCAAGAGAAGAATGTTATGCAAGACATGATAAAAACTGTTGCCAGCAGCTTAGTGAGATTATTCATCATTTGCACAAAGCAACTTTATTGTATGACAATAATAGAGAAAGATTCTTCCCAATCTAAAATCACTTCATTGGAGATCAATAATTGAATCTGCAACAGGAATCAACTTTCTTTAATTTCCAACTTAAGGTGGGTCCAGATTATTTTTTAAGTCCTTTTGTCAAAGATTATTATATAAGTGCCAACAAGAAGCTGCCACAAAGAAGAAAATAATCAGCATGGGTACAACTTAAGACCCAGAGAATATCTGTACGTATTTGCCTCTTTGTGTAATATCAAAATTTGCACAGGGAAGAGAAAGAAAAAAGAAAGAAAGGGAGAGGGAAAAAAAAAAAAAGAACCAAAAGTAGCTCAGGGGAAAGAACTTACCAACAAAATTTCTTCAGTGGAAGGAACTTCTCTGGTTCTTCAACTTGGAAGTTGTACAGCAAAATGAAGATCTTTAAGCTCAGACTTCTTCCTGTGGTGACAGTTCTGTTTATCTGCTATGCGTTTGTTGATGCAGAAGAGACGAACAACAAGCCCAACAAGAAAACGTTTATTATTCATATGGACAAGTCAACCATGCCGGCAAGTTATGATGATCACCTGCAGTGGTATGACTCTTCCTTGAAGTCAGTATCACAGTCCGCCAACATGCTCTACACCTACAACAACGTCATCCATGGCTACTCCGTTCAACTAACAGTTGAGGAAGCCAGGTTGCTTGAAGAGCAACCAGGAATCCTCTTGGTCCAAGAAGATGTAAAATATGAACTCCACACCACCAGATCACCTGAGTTCCTTGGACTCCTCAACAGCAATGAATTCTCGCCCGAGTCTAGCACACGTAGTGATGTAATTATTGGTGTGTTAGACACTGGTGTTTGGCCTGAACTGAGCAGCTTTGATGACAAGGAACTAGGACCAGTCCCTAGTGGCTGGAAGGGTGAGTGTGAAGTAGGCAGAACCTTTAACTCATCAAGTTGCAACCGCAAACTCATTGGCGCAAGGTTCTTCTCACAAGGTTATGAAGCAGCATTTGGACGGATTGATGAGACGGCAGAATCGAAGTCCCCAAGGGATGATGATGGCCATGGAACACACACAGCAACCACAGTAGCTGGATCAACTGTGGTCGGAGCAAGTCTTTTTGGCTATGCTGCAGGCACAGCACGGGGGATGGCGAGACATGCCAGAGTGGCAGCATACAAAGTATGCTGGCTTGGAGGATGTGTCAGCAGTGACATACTTGCAGGTATGGAGAAGGCAATTGAAGATGGTGTGAACATTCTATCATTGTCACTGGGTGGGTCACTCTCTGATTACTTCAGGGACACAGTAGCAATAGGAGCATTTGCAGCAACATCCAAAGGAATTTTTGTTTCATGTTCAGCCGGAAATGGAGGGCCCAATCCAGGAGGCTTGTCTAATGTTGCACCATGGATAACAACAGTTGGAGCTGGCACGATGGATCGCCAATTTCCATCATATATCACCCTTGGAAATGGTAAAAAATTCACTGGGGCATCACTCTACAATGGGAAACCCTTAGCTGGCTCCTTAATGCGACTGGTGTATGCTGGTAATGTCAGTAGTACATCCAATGGTAACCTCTGCATGAAAGGAAGTCTAATCCCAGAAAAAGTCAAGGGGAAAATTGTGCTTTGTGATCGAGGCCTGAATCCCAGGGCACAAAAAGGTTTGGCAGTAAAAAATGCAGGTGGCCTCGGGATGATTCTATCAAACACTGATACCTTTGGAGAAGAGCTGGTTGCTGATGCCCATTTTATACCTACAGCAGCAGTGGGTCAGACGGCCGGTGATGAGATAAAGAAATACATCTTTTCTGAACCTGATGCAAGTGCTACAATTGCACCTGGAGGCACCAAACTGGGTGTCCAACCATCGCCTGTCATAGCAGCATTCAGTTCCAGAGGTCCAAACCCAATCACACCAGATATACTCAAGCCTGATTTAATAGCACCAGGAGTTAATATACTTGCCGGCTGGACGGGAAAAGTTGGTCCTACAGGATTGCCCGAAGACACCCGGCATGTGGAGTTCAACATAATTTCTGGTACTTCCATGTCATGCCCACATGTGAGTGGGTTAGCAGCGCTTGTTAAGGCTGCCCATCCAGAATGGAGCCCTGCGGCTGTAAGATCAGCACTAATGACAACAGCTTATAGTAGATACAAGAACGGAGAAAAAATTCAAGATCTTGCAACTGGAATGCCATCAACACCATTTGATTATGGTGCTGGACACGTGGACCCTGTATCAGCCCTAGACCCTGGTCTAGTCTATGATGCCACCGTTGAAGATTACATGGACTTTCTTTGTGCCATAAGGTATAGTTCAAGTATGATAAAGATCATGACAAAGCAGGAGTACCCCTGCAAGGCAGACAAGGAATACACTGTAGCAGAACTCAACTACCCATCTTTTGCTGTTCCCCTGGAGACCGCCTCAGGGCCACATGGTGGTAGTAGTGCAGCAACAGTACTCAAATATACAAGGACCCTAACAAATGTTGGCAATCCAGCAACTTACAAGGTCTCAATCTCTCAGGAGACAAAAGCAGTCAAGATTTTGGTTCAGCCAGAAGTGCTCGATTTCAGTACTCCAAATGAGAAGAAAACTTACACAGTGACATTCACTGCAAATTCCATGCCCTCAGGCACAACCAGCTTTGCTCGCTTGGAATGGTCGGACGGAAAGCATGTCGTTGGTAGCCCAATTGTATTTAGCTGGACATAATAATATGGAGTGTAATAAGTGTAAGAAGTGCACCCTAGTATCCAAAATGTACATATTACCCCCATAAATATCTTGTCTTTGAAGCTCCAAGAAGCCAAACTTCTCTTATTTTGTCTCCTCATTCATAGGACTGAGGTGAAGTATCCTTCAAGTACGCTAATCTATGAGTTATGTGAAATTCTCGTGCAAAGAACTCCAAGTGTTTCAGCATGAAATAGAATTAAAAATAATACCCTAACAAAGACCCGCAATCCATGAGGAGTTAGCATTTTTTTGATAAAGTAGTTTTGTTCTTTTGCTTATGGAAACAGCATTTGATCGATATTATTCCTGAAATTTATCGAAGTCCTGGAAACTGGGATGAAGCTAATATATTTTAGACCAGGGATAATGCAACAAAGTCGTGAAATTTCTGTTACCTTTCACTTCCTTCAGATTCGGGCTCCCTTTGCGCCCCATGAACCCCCAACAACCATGACCATAGGAATGATATGGAAATGGAAAATGCATAATGTTTGGTTCTTGGTTATATATTCTTCTACTTACATTTCATGGATCCATTGCAGATGACACTAATTCCGTTTGAAATGTAGATTAATATATAGAGTTCAACCTCAATACTTCAAAGACAAATGATAGTCTGCAGCCTCACAGATTATAATCACACGATCTTACACTAAGCAAAAGGAAATCCAACAACGCATGCATATTACCATACATAATTTGTCAAACATCATCCACCAGGAGAAACAAGAAAGAAAAATTAATTGTGATCAACCAGATGCTCAGACTCTAGTCTGAAAAGAGTGAAAAGTAGTCTACACTCTAGTATAACACATTAATGAATTCATAGTCCAGGACCAAAAGACAAAATTAATTTAAATAAATCATCATTCAGCATCATCTATAGACTGACAAACAGGAAGGTAGTAAGTATCCAACTGCCAGTATTTGTGTTTCACACCCTCCCAGGTTTCTTCTCCTAAACAATCCTTTACAGGTAAGGGTATCAGCTGTGTGGAGTAACCCAAATTCTCAAGTTCCAGAGCAACTAACTGACAATAAACAACATGAAAGAAGGGATTACCCCCACAAAGACCATTGAAGAATGAATATATTCCTCCAGGCTTCAATAGTTGAGGAAGATGTTGATGAAACTCTCTCATATCTTCATAATATTCCCCATAAGTGTCAAAAAATATCCCTGAAAAAATTGAACAAGTGAATGCTCTGTTTAAATACACAGCACTAGATCTTCGTTCACAAAAGGTACATATCTAACAACCATAACTAGAAAATGAAAATTTTAAGAAAAGAAAGGATGATGGAAGTCTTAAACAGGTAACTACCCTTTAAACAGGTAAAGGAAAATGAATCAATTTTTAACTCCACCGCATGCCCATGTAAAGATAGATGCAAAATAAACACAATTTTCTTCTGCATCAATTATATTAATAAACAGCCAAAGCAGAAATGATTTTTTGTGTGTATATGTTACCATCATATGATTCCAGTTGAGAAAGAACATCCTGCCAGCGACCAAATATTATCTTCACATTCTCCTTTTCGCCCCACCCAGTCTGAAGCATGCGGCCATAGACCTCAGGGTGAGCTTCAACAATAGTGTGAGACAAGGGTTTGTATTGCTGTATGGCAGTATCCACAAGACCCATACCAAACCCAATGTTTAGTATGTGCCCGCCTCCCGAGCAAATAGCTTTTGCATGAGCTTCCATTAGTGGCCTCTCCCAAGCCATCATGACAGCTTTGCTCTCTGTGTCCATCACCTTGTCCTCACTAAACATAACCCTGTCTTCCAAATAATCCCCATTAGGATTACCCTTCACATTTTCTTTCCTTGCCATCGTTCCAAGAATCAATTCAGCTTGTATGCCTATAGACAACCAAAAGCCTTACCATCAAATAAATGAAATTACAGAAAAGGCAACAGATTGAAAACTGGATAAAATGGTGAGAACATATTATGCCTGAGGAGGTAAGATGGCAATGGATTGGAAATTGTATCAAAGGTAAGTAACAGATAATCGCAGAGAAGGTAACAATTCTACTGATGTTATTCACAAATGTGCAAGAAAACAATATTTCTAGGGAACGTACGACTCTTTGGAGCAAGCAGACAATCATATTGCATAATGTGTACTAGATGCATTGTTAATTTATCTTACCCTAGTACGAAAAAAGTATATCCATAAATTGTTTCCCGGTATTTGATGCATATGTAACTAGGCAAGGCAAAGAATTCGGCTGCATCATCAGAGAATATAATTAGAGAAACGTGCACTATGCAAGCAGGTCTATGTGCCTAACTGATTGTTGACATACTCAAACAAGCAACAGAAACAGTTTCTAATCATATCCTCTGAGAAATTAAACAGAATCGCTAGCCCTCACCATGTAGATGAAGAACATAAAAGCTTAAGAACATAGTACTACAATCACCGTCATATTTGAATATAGAAGGTGCGACTCGGAAAATATAACATAGGGGTTGTTCACGAAACATATAACATCCCAGATTTAAGTCAGGAAGATAGAGCTTCCCTTGCTCGGCACAGCTCCTAGTCAGATTCTGATACCCAATCAGCCACTATCTATCTAAAATCAAAGTGACATGGCCCTTATGTCCACTAATTTGCATAAATACAGCAGTTCATAGGAAGTTGGGGGGAAATTAAATCAAGAGGAAAGGGCCTGGACCCGCATTGAGGAGTATATCGAAGGCGGATTGATGGCCATTTTCCATCGCAAAGTCTCCCGCAGAGAGATTGGAAGGCGATAGAGCGTTCCATGGTGCGCCGCTGTCGAGAAGTGCTTTCACCACCTCCGCGCAGCCATTTTTGGCGGCGTGCATAAGCGGCGTTTTGCCGTCACTATCGAAATACGTTACGTCTGCTCCGGATGCAATCAGAGAATTCACTCTGCCAACGTCGCCGTTTCGAGCTGCTTCGCAGAGTAATTCTTCCTTGTTCTCCTGGTCTGGCTTAGCCTGGTCTGGCTTAAACCCTGTGGCCGCAGTTCTGTGAAGAGGGTTTTGCTACTCGGATACTTCTTAACTGCTGCTTGTCAAAGATGCAGCTTATGCTCAGATTGGGGATTTTTCAGTCGGATATGTAAACCAAATCTTAAGGCAAATTTTGAATTATTTTTACTTGTTTTGGGGCATCATATTGGCTAAATGATTTTTGATTTAGTGCACATTTAACTTTTATTTTATACTAGCATTCACTACACACTATACGCGTGCATCAAAAATTAATATATATCATATGTATTAAAATTAATGTAGATTTGATTTATGCATATTTAATAATTAGCATATGATAAATATACATAATATAAATATACACATAATTTAATATAAACAAATATATTAGTAAGTTAATAATTTTGTATTTTGTAATGAACAGTTATTAAAATAAATTAATATTAAGGAGTATTTTAATCATTATACATAAAAATATATCACTAAAATAACTACATTTGGTCATCGCACTTTTTACATAATATAGATATTTATTATTATTTTTATTATTATTATTATTATTATTATTATTATTATTAAAGTAATAGGTGAAAAATATAAATATTTGTGATGATTTTAATTGATGTAAAGAATTTGAAATGATTAAAGTTTTCTAGTAATATAATTGTGAGAAGAAAGTTGGATTATGAGCGAAATATTTGGTTTTGTTTTTCAAAAAAATGATAATAAAGAATTAAAAATGAAATCGATTTATTTTAAGAGTTTCGTCCCAAATTTTTCATGTTAGTATTTTCAGAGTTGCAAGAACTTCTATTTATTATTTTTCTAAAAATATATTTATATTATTTGTTTGAAAGTGTTTTGTAGGGGAAGTAAAAAGAAATCAATTAAATCTATAACTTTGATGCTTGAGAAATATGCTTCGTAAGGGGGCATTTGATAGGATATACGAATAATCTCCTCAAGATTAGTCTGATTGAGGTTTGATTACAAGGAAATTATCAAATACGCTACTCACCGCTCCATTGTTTGGTACGTGAATTTATATGAGATTCATTTGATCAATTACTATAATGCGCTTAAATTTGAATTGTTTTTGTCCCAATATAATTTCATGATATCCTGTATCAAATAAGTGATTATGTTGTATTATGATGCGTAATCTCTGTTACACATTCTTATCAAACATCCCCTTAACATATACACTGTTTGACTAATGATCGCACAATTCTTGGCATATAAAATATTACTACAAGTTTGTTAGAGTTTGATCCCACTTGGACCCAGGGTATGGGGTTGGACTTGTTAGACTCATTTTATTTTATAATCCTAAAAATGCTATATTAAATAATATATACTCTCCTGTTTTTTGAATATTTCCAAATATGAGAAAATGATATACTAATAAAAATGTTTACTTTTAAATTTACATATACATATTTTAATTTTTGAAAATTTGTAAATTTTAAATACGGAAGTGACATTATAAAATGCAAAAATTTCTTAATAAAACAATAATATCACTTTAATTCATGAAAATTATTTATATTACATATGATTAGTCACCATGATACAACAGTGGATCATGTTTGAATCCAAAAAGTATAATTTACCATCCATTTCAAGGTCATGTTTAGTTTCAATATCCACGTAAGCAAAACAAGTGGAAGCGGTAATTGTATTCGCATTCAATTTGGATCG
>JACFYI010003839.1:282733-309511 GCA_014898755.1 Handroanthus guayacan
AAACCTCAGGAAGAGTAGAGGTAATTATCCCTATTTATTATATTATATTTTTACAGAGAATCGATTAATATATTCAATCAATATAATATTCATATATCAATAATAATTACAAAAAAATACTCAACAACTGACTACTATACAAGTAAATTTAAAAGCATCAAATGATATAAAAATAGCTCCATACACTAGTGAGATTTAAAATTCATTACTTCGAAGGTTAGTCTGAGACCTCCATGGTGCCATTGTAATAACATGGCCGCAGTGGCATTTCAAGTGTGAACTTATAAGTTGCAAGTATATATTGTTTTCAGGTTACCTATGATCCCATCTCTGATTTTGTTTGATATTCTACACCTCCTAAAAAATTACCATGTGTACTAACAATTCTCTTGAATCGTTACCATTTAAGTTAAATGCCTTAACTAATCTTCATTATAATTTATGAAAAAAATTAATAATTTATAATTATTATAAAATATTTAAAAGACTCTTTCAAATTGTCTAAAATGCCCTTTTTCATTTAATTTCTTAATTAAATAAAACTCCCTCCTCACAATTAAACAACAAAGAAATAAATAAACAAAACCCTCATCTTCTGCACCGTCTTGCACACCCCCACCGTCTTCATACGAGCAAATCTAGTGTGGTGGAAGGACTCGATTTTAAACTTTTTTGCCCGCATCACTTTTCCACCGTGGATGTATACTCCCAGTCTGGAATTGAGTTTGAAGACGATGAGCGGGCACCGCAGGTGAGGGCTTTTTTCTTTTTCTTTTTCTTTTTTTTTTTTTTTTTTTTTTTGGTGAATAGAAGCGAGGGTTTTGTTTATTTGAGTTTGTTTGGGACGAGTGGCACCGTACACCTGACTAGGGCTTTCCTTATTTTTTATTTCTTTCTTCTTTATTCTTTTTTTTGGTGAAATTGAATTTGTGTAATTGTGAGGTTAGAGTTTGTTTTATCATGAGAAGGGAGTTTACTTAATAAATTAAGAAATTAAATGAAAAAAAGGTATTTTAGACATCCTATTGTAATTTGAATAGGGGGTATTTTAGATCATATATCATAATTATAAATAATTAATTTTTGCAATAAATTATTGTGAAGGTTAATTAAGTCATTTAATTTAGATGATAATGATTGAAGAGAACCATTTGTATACGTGACAACTTTATAAAGGGTATAAAATATTAAGCCATTACAAAAAATTTGAGCAATTACCATGGTTAAAAACCGATGTTAATAAGAAAAAACGGTGGCGGAAAGTCATTTGCTACGGCTTCACTACGGGAATGATCCGTAGTTTCTGTGAGCGTAGCGGAAAATCCACCACGGCTATATGCTATGGTGAATGTTTTTCACTTTGGTGTAGCCACGGTAAATGGTGTTTCCACCACGGTTTGTTGAATTATAGGCTACCACATCCACTACGGCTATTAATTGACTACTGCTTCCACTATGGCTATTAAACTTTTGGTTGCAAAAGGTCAATATTTTTGTAGTGAGCAAATCCATAGTTATTGGACCCTAGTCAATCCATATTTTTTTTGCCATGCATTTGCAGCAAATTTTCCAACTCATGCAAGTAGAATAAGTAATTATACGTATTTTATCTTATCTAATAAATCTCCTGAAATACACAAATACAGAATTGCTAAAGGACATGCAAAAACAAAACTTGAGAAATATTGAGTTCATTATTTCTAGCAAAAAACATTTTGGACAGCTGTAATGTTTCTTGAGAAATAGACATTAACAATATATACATGGTTCTCCTAAAACTATATATGTGTGTGTGTAGACATATAGTACTGTCTCCTTGAGTTTGTTGAGTATATATTAATAAACAAATAGTATATACCCAACAAATTAAATTTTGATTGATTTCTTTGTAAACATGTGCAATTCAGAATAATAAAGGTTAAACATATTTCATTAATATTTTAGCGCCTAATGCAATTGATTCTTGATTATGTACATAATATAATACTTATAATAATGTATAATTTGACTATTTCTTTAATTTATATTTCATAAGGAAACAAAATTCTTTATTAATCTGAAAAATACACTCTTAATTAAGTTTAAATGGTTGCACACATTTAATTAGGAGACAAGACATTATGGAACTATTGGTATACATATACATATATATATATATATGTATATATGTATATATATTTACAAATATATGTTTTATGTAAAAATCAAAAACAAGCATGAAGCATCACAATGTGTGCTAGTACTCATAGAATTTCTAAACACATTATCTATGCATTAGGTGATTTAACATTTAGCTAAATTAAGCATCCACCATGCATGCTTTCTTAGTTGCTGTCTTGTTTTATTACCTATTTTTGAAAAAATTATAATACCTAGTACAAAAATAAATTAATCCACCAAAATATTTAGGTAATGGAAGGTACACATTCTTTTTTTCTGCCCAGAAAATTCACATACAATGATAGTATTTTAAATTTCAGTATGCATTTGTGGTCCTCATCACCATCATAATACTAATACACTTGCAGAAGCAGAAAATCATTCTTCCATAATGCAAATTAAATAAATAAAACCATATATATTCTCCAATTATTGATAATAAATAACCCAATCATGCAAAATATATCATTCTAAACTTTAAATATAATATTCAATTAATTATCATATAATAGCATTAGATCTAACCTTTTCAACATCAGATGCACAAAATCTATTTTCCAACTGCATGTAACAACAAAAATGAAACCTAGACAGTCTGGTTTCTTCCTTTAACACTTTCCCTCCTCTCCCTTGCATCAAAAGATTCTTCTAAAATCGTTGATAACCCTGAAAAAAATTTAATGTAAAACATAATACTGATATAATCAAGTAAATACATATATCATTTCTATGAAAAAAAATAATAATTATGAATATCTTACCTGATAAATGCCTCTTTTTCTTCAATTGAATTCTTATCATTTCTCCATTTTCGCTCAATTCTTTTGCCTTCAACTGAGCATCTCCAAACAACCAAGTCGATTCCATCTGTTTAGTGATCATACGTATAGCATAATAAGGGAATCTTACACGATTATCCGTCTTAGATTCCATATAAAAATTAATAAACATTATGCAATCCATCAAGCTCTCTTTAGCCATCCCTTTCATATCATAAGCCTGTGATCTAATCCAAAGACTATTACCATGAGAATTTGTAGGATTAGAAAGACAAAGAGCTCTAGTTGCATCACTAATGGCTGCATTAGGATCCCTTAGAAGCAAATTACATTTTGCCCTATTGCCATAAAGCATAACTCTTTCATTTCTATACTTTAAAGGGCATATTTGTAAAGCCTCACTATACTTCAAAATTGCTTCTTCTATTTCCCCCAAGGATAACCTATGATTCCCTTGTTGTTTTATTAGTTTTGCCATTGCCCTTTTTGCTTGAAGCTTGTTTGTAGACATGTTTTGCTCTGTTTTTCTTCTTACCATCTTCAAACCCCATATTTCTTCTAGTTTTGTTTGGATATTGACGTTTTGGATTCTTGATTTTCGATGTTTGTAGTCATGGACAAGTGCCCTTGTGATTGTTTCACCAAGATTTGTCCTGTTGGCAAGACTTCTTAGCCCGATCAAATCAACAAGGTACATTGTGGCTATATCGATAACCTCGTACCTTGTGTCTTGATCCTTGAGAAGTAATAAAAGACAATCTATGGCCATGTATTGCCAATCGTCTGAAGATCTTGAAACATTACATAGATTCTCAATAACTTGTCTGGATTTTGAGATGTTTTCTCTTCCAACTTGGCTGTAACATAGGATTCTAATCAATCCAAGTCCTCCAGCTGAAGTATGATTCACCAACCCACCCCACATTTCGGACAAGTCCTTCAAGAACTCTTTATTGCAAATGAGGCCTAAAGATCTCTCCTTTATAGCAAAACAGTTCAAAAGATGTACACTCCAACACTGAAGTTGGCTTGCCCATTCCTCTGCTTTTCGATTCTCCATTTCAACTCCTCCAATGCCTCTTGTAAGCAAATTACAATGATACTTAAGTCGTTTTCTTGTATCCTTAACTCCCACAAACATCGTATAAACCTCTTCCAAACAAGATGATGCTAACTTCATGGCCAGTTTAACCACCTCATTTTCATAAACCCTAAGGGACATAAAGGTCTTTTCATAGCTTGCAAGATGGCCAAGTGCTCTAATGGCAACCCTTTGTTCTACCCAACTCATTTTCCCTCTCAAAAGCTCCAACAATGGTGGAATAACACCTGATTCAACAGCTTTAACAGCAAAATCAACTTTATTCATAGTATATGAACCGATAATATGAGCTGCATAATAAGGAATGTAAATATTCTGATGTTTTAGCAGCCATGTTGTATCATTTATAGCTTTGTTGATCAAACTTGCCGTGCATTCAAATATACCAAGACTTGGGAGCTCTTCATTGTCCGGTTGAGTCATGGCTACATTCCATAAGCCGCTAACGACTAAGATAAGTTCTTCATCATCAAGAAAAGCTACCCCTTTTAAGTACTCTTTCATTGTAGCTCTTCTGATCGATGAAACCGGCTCCTTCATTATGCAAAAGAAGCAACTATTTCTGGTGCAAAGTTGCTCTAAGGGCATGTTTGGGTATGATTTTTGGAAAGAAATCAGCTTATGGCTTCTTGGCTTATTTTTGCCTGTTAGGGTTTTGAATTTAAGTGCTGACGATTCAAAAGACGGAAAGTTTAGTAAGTGGATTAGGCAATAAGCGGCGCATGAGAAGACTTTGTGCATAAATAAGCTGCAATTTCAATGTCATAATCTGATATAAGTTGGATTCTTGCCTAAATTTTTCTGTTATCTTAACTTTACACTTTGCGTTTCTGGGACAAAGAAAGGCTTAACATACACTGAATCTATTACTTTTCTTAATGGATGTTCCTTAAAGAGAAACTCTTTTGTCTTATGTGAAAAGGGTTCGCATTAATAAATACTAACAAGGAGTAGTAATTTCTCATTAGTGGGGTCATCATCTCATGATAAGTTAAATATAGAGATATCTATGATTTATCCCCTAAACTATGAGTCTTTTTACACTTCACCCTCAAAATTATTTTTCGTCGCAACCGATCATACCAATGTTCAAAATATTTACACATTGCCCCTTAGACTAGTTTCTAGTGGAATATTATGAAATATTCCGTCCACATTGCATAATTTGATGGGTAAAGTGTCCATAATGCATAGTTTGAGGATAAAGTATAAATATTCATTCCTCACCGAAAATAGTCGTGGGCGTCACATAATGCATGTGGACAGAATTTTCAATAATGTTCCACTAGATAAGCATCTAGGGGGCAAAGTGCAAATATTTTGAAAGTTGGCATCGGCGTTTGAGCGAAAAATGGTTTGGTGGACGAAGTTTAAAAAGACTTATAGTTCAGGAGGTAAAGTGTAAGCATCCCTAAACTATATCTATTATGATTCTCTATAGCTTAATATTCTTGTAAACAAAACCATAAGAATCTATCTTATCCCATAGATGCACGATTGTTGCTCATGTTTCTGAGAATCCAAAATTTCCCCAATATTCCTATGAGGAATCAAGTAACGAAAACGTTTACAGTTACCAATATCGCAACTGCAAATTCCTTTTAACAAGTATATATTATAGCACCTCACAAGAATAAGAATGTTCAAATATGGTACAAATCGATCGCACCAGACAAGTTAGTTTAGGAAACCTTAATATTATCTAAAGATTGTCTCTTGATATCAGAAGTGTGTTTGTGGTCCCTTGTTACTTTTACATTATGAAACTCCATTTTATTATTGATCCTGTAATAAAATAAGCAAATAAGAACACTTTTATACAGTATCAAGTACAAATGGGGATGGTCTCAAGAGTATACAAACTAGTGAAAAACATAAAAAGAATTTTAACCAATCTTGATGTTTAGAATATATATAACTTATTGCGTCCTTAGCTTTTTTTCATGTGTACAGATCATGCCCAAATTTGTCGCGTTATGTAAAAAGGTCCTGTCGGCATGTCCTAAAGCGGATAATTTATTCGTTTCCATCTATGATTATAAACTTGGCATGGTTATAAGTTCATTATGATAAACCTAGGAGGAAGCGACGAACAACGTTAGCTTTTTTCCATGATTCAGGCCTTAGGCCATCAAGTAATATGACGGTTGTCATAATTTATACAGTTTCATGTACAGACAACGATTTTCTCAAGAATATACGGCTGTTGTACATATAAATATGTAAAAAAGTGCATCAAAAGCAGACGCGCGTTTGCTGATCTTCAATCATGAACTTAGTCTAAATAATGTCTTCTCACTACTGATGTATTGATAACGTGGAAGTTTATTAGAATGTTTAAGAAAAGAGTGGTGTGTGAAGGTAATATTTTATGTTAAAGATCAGTTACTTTGTTAAAGTTTGCAATAAAATTGTGAAAAGGGAAAAGTATATTTTGTGTTCAAACGGGCTAAGAATAGTGAAACACGTTCTGTCCTGATGAATATGTGAAACAAGATTGAACTTCTTACCATTTAATTCTTGTTCTCTGGACAAGAACCAGAGAACATTGAGTTTTGGACTATGACATTTGTGCTTAAGATCATCTTGACTACTGGTTCTACAGGAATTGGTAATCAGTAGGCTTGATTTTGTATTATAAATTAAAAACCAATTCACACTACAAGAAAATATGCTTTTTACCACAAAAGTTTTTACTTGACTAATAATAATGTAGGAAAAAAGTATTATATACTATGATTTTGTTATCGTAGTTAAAGAATTTACATAGTATGGTACGTAAAACATATGCTAAATGCTACACTTTATGTCAACATAGCAAAATGTAAATTTATTTACGACAATTTTTAATTGAAGTACATAATATCATACATTCACTACAATTTTTCTTAAACCGTGGCAAAATTGAATGAGTTTACCACATTTTCAACGGTGAAGCAAAAACAATAACTATTACATTAAAAGATTATATGTAGAGAAAAAAATTATCTTTAGAAAAGAAAAATGTTTTGACAATGATTAAAAAGTAACAACAAAATTCTCTAGTTCGTATACATATGCAATTCAATTCACACGTATAAAAATATGACCTGTATTAATTTGATAAAAAAATTATTTTTTTAATGAATAAATTTTTGAGATCGAAAAATTCTCAAAATTTAGGTTCTAAAAATTCTTGGAATTAAAAGTCTTAGAGAAACCCAATTTTATAAGTACATACTGAATTTCAGAATTAAAATTTTTATTTGAAATCTATCTCTAGTTTAATCTTTATTTTTATAAAATTAAAATAAAATAATAAGGAACTAAAATTGATCTAGAATGGAAAAAAAATATTAAAAAATTAAAAAAATCCCACAACTAGCCCTTCCATGGAAATCGCACGCCTCCCCACTTTTCCTCTGTATCACCTTCCAGCAGTTTCTTTCTTTCCTTTTCTTTTAGTTGAAATCAAAACCCTATGATTCTATGAAGAAAATTTACCTTGTCTCAGGCAAAATATGACACCCGATTATCAAATCTTCTTTGTCTCTCCTCTTTCAATTTCCTATTCTCCCCCTATAACCTTTTATTATAAAGAAATCGAATTTGAATTTATGCTTTCTACGAGCAGATCTGATTTATGAAATAGCAAAGCTTATGAAATATCATTTTGAATTAATTCATCTAAATATCTAATCAAATTACACCGCGGTGAGCTTTTTTATTTTTTAAAATTCAAACATAACTTTTAATTTAAATTAGTAAAATTACATCTACACCCTTGAGGTTTAACTTAATTACAAAATCACCTAATAACACCCCGCACTAGTCAATTAATAAGGGGTGTTCTTACAGTGTATCATATAAGTCAATATATTAGATTTCAACAAGGTCTAATTGTAATAATATTATGCAAGTTGTATTAAATTTTCCATCAGTTGAACTACTATTATACAAGTTGTGTTAAATTTCCCATCAGCTAAACTAACAACAAGAGTTATAATTTATTCAGATCATAAAGGGTGTTTGTATAATTAAGCCAAAACTCAAGGGGTGTTGAGGTAATTATCCCTTGATAAAAGACTATATAAATTATCTAATCAGAAGTGATCTTATAGTTTAAGTTATTGCAAATTATTTGAAAGTCCAAAATAATAAATAAATATATATATATATACACATATAAATAATAAATAAATAAGAAGCCTTGCTCTCTATAATAATCTGCTTCCTACCAAGCTCAATAATATACTGGAGTGGGCAGCAATGGGCGTGCGGGCTACCTTAAATTCCCAGGTCTTACATTGTTACATTATTGTATTTGTAGGTACGTGTGGTGGGTACACGCGAATTTGGAGCCTCCCACGTTTGGTCACAGCTATTAGTGCCGGGACCTGGTCCCAGGACCTTCTCACTCAGACTATCTCTTCAAAATCTTGACAAGAAACCTAAATTCCAAAGGTTATATTCTAGTTGCAGCATATATTAACTGAAGCAATAATTTTCTAATAAATCCCATATTCATCATGGAACATAACGGGTTAGTTAGTCGCGTAGCGAGAAAATATTTTTTTATCGAGATCACTACGTAACTAGACATTTGAATTACTCTTTAGTATGATACTTTTTATTATTATTAATTTCTTGAACGGCATTAATAATGAAAGACCATGTTTTTTCGATGTTTAAACTAAATTAAGTTGAACACAGTCTTTATAAGTTTTTCAATCTTTATATTGTAGCTCTTTCATTGGATTAGTCAAATCAAGGTATTATTCTATCAACATTTTGTTATGAAGTACTATCATGAGAAAATACAATGAAAAAGGAAAATTAATATATGAACTGTTCAAATCTTTCGACTCATCTAGTATAAGATCATATTACGCAAAATCATAGCCTAGGACTCACGGGGTCTTCCCATGAATGGTGTTATTGACAATAACACAAAATATATTTTCAAGCATAAAAATTCAACCGCGTCAGGATTTATAATACGGCATTTGATTTTTTATAATACAGATAAGCTACTATCACATAGACAAATATCAATAACTCTATAGTTTGTTAATTTTAGAACCCCAACTTTATAAGCCATATAAAGAAATAGTGGGATGCAGCCATGGACTTGAGCAATAATGACTCATCTTTGCATATGCACTTATAGATGAATTGTTTACTTGGGCACAAGAATTCGAAATCACTTGCATGCAGAAAAAAATCAAATAAATAAAATAAAATAAAATAATAGAAAATTGATAAGCACTTCAAGCAGAAATAATCATAACCAAACATCATGCTTAATCATAATGATGATAGTTTTTCACTCACACTGCATGCTGTTTATGATATTCTAAGAGTACCTTGAACAAAATGTAAGGGTCCGTTTGGTTAATCCTGAGTGTTACTAATTTTGAGAATCACAGTCAAATTCTTAGAACTCGTTTGGATATGATATCCCTTATCTTTCAAAACTCCAAAACTGATTCTGCCAAGAAAAGACTTTATTCAGTTCAGAATCACCACCACCCAAAACATTTTTCTACAATTTTCATAACACAAAAAGTTCTAACCCAAAACTTGATTCAAAATCAAATTCTCATAATATAAGTACCACCCAAACAGGCCCTTTTAAGCTGCAAGTGTAAACGATAATCAAGAAACGTTCAATTAACTTGAAGTTGCTCTAATATTAGCATGCCATTACAATTAAATTTTACATGATCATGAATAGAAATATGACTTTTGTTTTTTTCAAATTACATTTTGGAAAAACTGAGTCCATTAGAGAGCTAAATAATATATATACAGATTGAGAGAGACTAGGATCAATTGTGAAAATTCCTCAATTCAATCTACTTACCCCAGTTTGTCAGTCTGTACCATGATGTCTAAAAATGGAAACAACTGCCTCTATCCTTGCATATTCATTTTCACTACAATATTGTTCACATCGCCATCATTGGATCTCCCCAATGCAGCAACTTTGGCTCGATAAGCAGCGGCTGCGGCTGCTGCAACGGCGTTCTTTACCCGGTCTTCCTGAGGAAGCTCACACGTTTCACTAATGGAACCAAATCTCAGTTCGGCGGGAGGAATAAAACAATCTAGCGATAGCCCTGGAACATTAAACGCTGCTTCCTCGATTGTCCAAGCTTCTTCCATTCTTGTCTTTGTGTGACTCATTGCAGTTTCACCGAATCTGAAAAGAGTAACCACTGATCGACCAGAGTGTGCGATCATGACCCCCTCAACGGGCTTATAATCATCAAGAAAAGAGTTGATTGTCGTCTCCCAATATACAGCATCGCCTCCATTGCTTTGGATTCGGGTCAAATGGGAGTCTTCTAAATGTACAAGAAGCCCTGTTTTCTGGCTGAAGTAGCCAAACAAAACGTGCCTTATAATCTCCGCAGGTCCTTCACTTCTAGCTTTAAGTGTATGAGGATCAGCACATAGTTTGAGAATGAAGCAGTCCTCTCCGTTGATTTTCTTCTCTCCGGTGCACCTTGCATTGGCAAACATGTTTGCCGTTGTTCTTGGATCGAGACCCTACAATTCAAACGCAAGTAATCTCACTGAATTCTCACTTCCCACAAGATAGCTAAAGGGTGTTTGCAATAGTTCAAGAAAAGTGTTTTTCAGCTTTTAGATAAGTTTAAGCTGCTTTGGAGTGTTTCGAAATAGAAGCTAAAAGTTAAAAGCAACCATCACCCAACTTCTGGCTTTTATGACTTTTAAGTTTTATTTTCAAACATTCTCGACTATCACTACAACTTTTCATCATTAATAACAAGCAAGTTCACCAAAATGCAGCTAATCTCACTAAGATCAAAGAACCATTCATCACTAATAACAAGCAAGTTCACCTGAAGAGCACGACGAAGGGGTCGAACGGGCCCTTTGGCCGCATGTGCACCAAGCCAGGGTGTATGCCGCCACACGAGATTGCCATTGCAACCAGCATGAACTTTGCTTCCTCCAAGTGCAAGCTCCACATACCACATATCAGGATTCATTTGCCATAGGACAAACCCCCCTGACTCGGCTGCTTTCACTGAATTCCGACTCTTTATAACCTTTGTCGCCGTTTCAATATCCGATGCCAACATTTTGACCTTTCCCATTGCATAAGCATTCTGAATTGAGTTTTGAAGCTTTTGCCCCCCAGATGCCGCTAAATATTGCTGTAATATGTATTGTGCCGACGACGTTTCCTGGAAAACATTCCCTCAACCATTAATATATCATTCAGACAACATTGACAAGTACAAAAACGACAGAATTCTAACCGAGGACCACCACACTGTGAAACACAATCTATCTCATCCTCTGTTCTCCTGGTCTTGAAGAGTTAATGTTCAAGCTAACTTTATACCAACCAAAAGATGTGGTCAACAGTCTTAATTGTTACAACATTGTTTTATCTTTCTAGTTTATCTTCGTGTTCTTCTTCCTTTCTTTTTCTATTCAACTACCCTCATTTATGTATAGAAGACAAGACAAGCATGTAGATTCAAGAATATTGTAATATCTATCTTAAAAAATTAAGAAACTTTTACCAATAAATTTCTTCTTAATTCGACACAAAAATCCAAAAACCCATACTAAACTGACAAAAAGAATAGCAAAAGAAAATAAAGAGAGAAAAAATGAAAAAATACGGAGACAAAGAGGACTAACAATGGGGGTGTCTTTAATACAGAGATGAGGCAAAGGTTCATTGTTGCTAACGTGCACCGGGGCGAGCGGCGCACCCAGTACGCCTAGGAGCAGCCTCAAGTCGGACCTAGAATAACTCGGGCCGGCAGTTGAAACAGAAGGAGCCCGACAAAGCCAGTGGGCCCACCTATCACTCCTCGAGTCTCCAGAATCCGACTCGTTCGGATCCGGACCCTCCCTTAAAGGCGAGAGGGTCTCAACCCCGGGTCTCAAACTCCCCGATCTACCTATGAACATTTCCGGTGGGCCCCAGCTGCTGCCTCTCCTCCGCCGGAGAAGACCCGAACCCGACGGCGATTGGCTCCGACCCCTCCTCGAACGACCCGGAGACAGGGCCCGAACCACTTCCTCCTTGAGAGCTGAGAAAAACCCATGCTTTCGCTCCATATTCACAGCAATGTGACCTAATATACCGTGCTGGAAGTGGTAATTACAGTACACAATGAGTGGATAAAAATGGCAGCTGCAAGCAGTATGTATAATCAGCAAAAGGAAGGAGAAGAGAGGAGACAGAAAGGGAAAAGAAGAGAGAATGACGTTTACTAGAAGCAAAACATTTTCTTTTTGTGTCGCGCTTATATACAGTGAGAGTGAGAAAGTGAATAATCACACTCTTCATTTTCTTCCTGGATTTGACTGGCTTTTCTCTTCCATGTGCCGGTAGATTTTTGATGTACCACAAAAGTAAATGTCATTTTACTTTCTAAATTTATCCTTTGTAATGTATTATCTATTTGACAATAAGTACATCTGTAAAACGCATCACAATATTTGTTTCACTCCATGTTCGAACTTGATGGATGTTATTAATATTCAGAAATATTCGAAAATATATCATATATCATATAGGATATCAAAAATATAAAACAATTAAAATAATTTATAACCTGGTATGATTTTGTCGACTAATAACAACGGATATTTGAAGATAAGGAAAACATTAACCAAAATATTTTCCATCACGACTAATTGCAAATACTAGCATTTGCCCTTCGATTTAGTACTATCAATAAACAAGGACACGATGGTAATTGTACTCGAAAAGGCTATCTAATTCAAAAGGAGATTTGAATAAGCTCTAATCTCATAAACAATGACAGACATTACACTAAATGTGGGTCTACTTGTCACCACAATTACTCATATCAAATACCACATCAAAGTAGGTTACACCTAATTTCACCCAATCTTCATAATCAGTCAAGGCCTACATAAAAACAAGAACTTTTTGCACCACCCCCCCTCCCCGCCCCACACACAAAAAAAAAATCCTGTGAAATTTTCAATTGGCAATTTCCTCCCTCTTTTTCTTTTTTTTACTTGGCCAATTACCCCTGTCCTATATATTTATCGTTCACTGCACCCAATCCTGTCTTACCCGTTAACTAACATAAAATGACTAATATATCCTTCCTATTTTTACATATTTACCCTCTCATTTTTCTTACTCATATTTTATCTTTTTACTTTTTTTTTCCCTTCTTTTCCGTTTTATTTTATTTACTTTCCTTCATCTTCTTTCCTTCTCCTTCCATCTAATTTCAATAAAATTACTAAATGGAAATTTCACAAGAATATTTTTGCAAAAAGCTCATAAAGACAATTAGATGAGTACATTACTTTTTCTTCTTCTTTTTTCCTTTTTTGGAGATAAGTGTGAAATGGGAAAAGAGATAAGAGGGTGTGTCAGCAATCAGCAATAGAGTGTATGAGCTGGGGAGTAGAGAATGTGAAGCTCTGCATGTTGGTTTTGTCGTGTGAATAAGACTGATTGGTTGGTTGGTGGCGAACCTCACCAGGATTGGAGAAACCAGACGCGTTTCTCATGACTCATGACACTCTGCCCCCAATTCATCATCATTACTAGACGGCTCATTCTATGCCTACCACTCTCTTGTCACGCATTGCACCTAGGCAGAAAAGTGTCCCTCACATCCCTCTCGCGTTCAGGTCAACATTTGAAATGTGAAATAACATGAAATAAACAGTTCAATACTAAGTAATCTAATATTCGAAATGGGCCTAGTTCTGATACGTGTTGAAAATGAACTTCGACACTAATTCATTCTAAAAGCTAGTTCAAGAAATGAGATAGTCCAAAACCCGTACAAAGAGCCTATCACTCCTATAATTTATCAATGTGAGGTTCTAACATGCTCCAAGCGTCCTAATACTGGATATTTGGAGCATGGAATACCATGAAACGTGTAACCCAATGCTAGGTAGTCTAATATTAGAAACAGACTAGCTCTAATACCATGTTAAAACTAGGTCTTGGACCTAACTTAGGACCATATAAGAAGATCACATTTCATTATCTGATTTTGATACCATGTTGAAAATGAAACTCGACCTAACTCACCCAAAAAGTCAGCTCAAGAGGTAAGAATTATTCAAAATCATATAAAGGCTAAAGAGACTATAATTTATACACTTTATCAATGTGAGATTGTAATGTTACAATTTATGCAAAGGTGCTTGCACATATTTGTATTTCTTAGGAGTGATTAATTTTAGAAATTATAGAAGAAGTAAATTCAGAAAAACAATATCAGACTTTGCTAAAATAGTAGTGGGTGATAAAATACCTTTCTTTTTCATTTAGCCAATTCTTGGCAAGCCTGACAGGCATGGGCATTAAAGCAGATTAAAACCCATGCTCCAAATGGGTCCCCACATATAATAAATAAACTCTTTACTCTTTAACCAAACAGTGTCTTTCTTTTTGGCATTTTATAATATCTTTTTTATTAATGACATTTCTTTTTGTTCTTTTATTTTTTTAATTTTTTAATTTTTATTCTTTTGGTCTCCTTTAGACATTGGAAACGACTTTTGGCTTTCTCTCTTTAATTTGTGGAGACTGCAATAGCCGCCAACATGGAAAATTCCAATCCCACCAAGTTATATTTGTGATTTATTAATTTTTTAGGTATGAATTAATCACTTTAAAAGTCTACATCCATATCTCAAATTATGTAAGTCATCACCAACCAACTTTAGATCAAAATCTTGCGCCCTACTATCTACATTCAAAAGTATTATTGTATGTAATTAATTTGATTTGGTCAGTTCAAATCAATTAAATGTATTTGTCTTTTGAAAAGTAATTACATTCAATCAATACATCAATATTATTATATGAATATATTTAAAGATCAAATACATGAAATAAATTCTCTAAACTATTATGTTGTAGATGAAAGTTCATAAACTACCATGTGATAGATAAAAATCTGTATGTTATTGGTGAGATTCGAATATTGCACCTTTCCCATGAAATGCAAAGGGAGAAATGGTGTGCTTCATCCAAACGATGGAAACCAATAAAGTGAGTTTATACTTCTAATATAAGTTTTGATTTGTATTGGCTTTACCTCATTTAGATTAATGACAAAATAAGTATTTGTATGAATAATTATCTCAATACCCCGAGTTTTAATTGGAGTTTGGCCTAATAAGATATATACCCCATTTAATTAATTGAGGAAATTACAATAACATTACATGTTGCTAGTTCAATAGATGAAAAACATAACATGGTAAGTTTAATGTTGCAAATCTAACATATTTGACTGAAAAATTACAAGTAGGTCCCCTTGTACGAAAATTTATGATATGATCTCTTACAATTAGATTAACAACATGGGAGTGTTTGGATATTCTAGTCGAACCATAGGAGGTATTGATTATTTCTATTGTTTTATTGTTAATTGAAAACTAAGAGCATGTTTTTTATCAACATATCAATATATCAAGAGATTTAAAGTTCAGGAATGATAATAAATAAATAAATAAATAAGCCCTCTTACAGGTACTATATTTTTTCAGACATCATGGGGTGGAAAAATAGCTCGCGCACACTGGTAAGAATTTCATATTCGGCATATTTGGTTGCCTCCCACAAATGAAGTGAAAGTGTGAAATGAAACCTTAATTAGAATTTTCTTACATTCGTACCCCCAAATGATTGTGGCCTAAAAATTCCTCAAAAAGTTATGATTAAGCCTGATTATGAGAGTCTATAAAGATGATTGGCCATGAAATTCAGCATGCAATTAGTGCATAATACAACATTAGCAAAAGTCAAATTAACGCGACTCTTTTAATCAGTGGATACATATCATGTACGGAGATATTTCATAATTGCTCATTGATAATTGTTTTGAAATAATTATTGATAATTTGATGCAATGATAAAAGTTAATTATTTTACTGAAGATTGAAATTAGAAATAAAAGCTACACAAATTTCAAACTTGAGATAAGAGACTTCTATAAGTTCTGGTCTTATATAAGGCCTAGCTGCTAATTAAGACTTAATAGGCAAATTTCTATATTTTACTTTAATATATATATATATATATATATTGTATATTGGAAAGAGACCCTAAGAAGCAAAATTGGATATATATATATATGCCAATAGAAAAATTACCAATATCATTGAATATCAAATAACATAATTTATATCCTTTCACAACTAAATTTTTGTAACTCTCTCGATTGATTCTTCTATGCATTTACTTATCAAAAAACAAATACAAAATTTATATCGATGAGACATTTTTTTTCAAATGGCAAGGTGATGTCTCATGATTTTAGAAGTTATGAATTCGGTTTTTATCAATTTGTTAGGTTGTTTTTCTATCTCACGGTATGCTATTGAGGATTTTCTCTTATTATTATATATTGATTTTTTATTATTGATATATTATTTGAATGTTGTAATTGCTTTTTTTTTAAAAAAAAATTATATATTGAAAAATATATTATACTCACAATACCTCCAAATAGAAAGATAAAAAAGAAGAAATCTATGTCAAAGTCAAAAAGATGTGTGATTGAGATTCTCAAAAGAATCAAGAGGCATGCACAAGGCCATAGAGGTAAAAACATAGCAACATCACATGCACACTTATATGGCCAACTCATATTCCATTATCTCTTTGGAAATTACAATGCTATTAATTTGCATTTGAACATATTTTCATCTCGGAATTGTAAATTGTAGTATATTATGTATGGATATATTTATTTATCGAAATCTATAAAATCAATTAGTCAGACCGATAATTGAATTTTCTCGGTCTTCACAATTTACATATTTTTCACCTAAAATTTTAGGTAATATTTTAAATTACACTACAAACTTATGAACCTTCTTACAACTTGAATCAAACTCATTACATAGCTAGGAATAAAAAAGTTCCTATGTGCATATTATATGACTAAGTTTCTTTTATGAGATAAAAGGGCAAAGACAATGAAGTATATCTCTCGAGTCAACTAATTATCATTAATCCTATAATAAGGCCTATTGGTAAGAGAATAAAAAGGCAAGGTTAAGACTTGTAGTATTACATATAGAAATAAGTGCCCCTACGCTATTATTAACAAATTACAATTTCTTATTGCAACTATTCATACACTGATAATATTATCATTTTTCCATTAATATTTTTGAATAATTATATATTTTTATTTTTTATATTTTCATATTTAATTTATTTGAAAGTAATAAATATATTCAAATAATATATTCCAATAACTAAAATTTTATATGTACAAAATTACGTGTATAATTGCTAATAATATATGGACAGAAGTCTAGGCAAATGATGTAGGTAGCTAGGTGTGACAGTTGATCTCGATGAACATAAGTAAGGTCAAAGAAAGATAACAATTGAAGTAGGTGTGGATTTTGATGGCGTGAATGGCGGGGGATCACTTTGCATGGCTGTTTCACTACCTAGTGTCTATCTAATTATAGGGGGAAAAAATTTCACTTCACTATACGTGTGTGCAGTGACAATATATATATTTTTTCTCAGGACATCTTTTTCAACAAAATTCTTTGTGAATGCGTGTTGTTAATTTCTTCCACGCAATTGATTCTGTATATTTACCAATAAATCTAATTATTATTAGAAGTAGCAGCGGCAGCATCTTTTGTGAGAAAACAACAACGACCATGTGCCTTTTTCCACAAAGATTGAGTGCGGGTTATGGTGATTTTAATTTTGTCTAACATTGAGGAATCGAGTGGAGTGGTACTTGCTCATAAACTCATTTGTCTCGCATACGATTCAAGATGTAATTTAAAGACAAAACTATCATAAATGCATGATATTAAAACAAAATTTCCATCAATGCATGTTGACATGATAATACCCGAATACAACTGAACTTATGTATATTTTAATAGAGATCAATCATTTTATTTCATGTTTCAATTCAAAATATACCATGGAACACAATTCAAGTGGATCATCTTTCATTAAGTAATTTCCATACATGATGATGCTATAAGCCTGTAACCATGTGTGGCATTTATAATCAAATGATCTATAACACCACTTGATAATAACCATGTGTGGCATTCATGTGAGAAATTTTTTTCTAAGTTGTGTTTGGATTAAAAAATTGCAGGTAAGGATTTTAAGTAGTGGACTTGTTTGAATAACCTCAAATTTTCATTAGTTTTAAATCCTTCAAATACCTATTACTTTGTTTTTTCTTTGTCTTCTAGTTGATAGGCTACTTGTCAAATTTTCTTTACCAAGAAGAAACAAATAAGACATAGGCTACAATTTAGGCTGCCATCCTCCAACCCAAGGCTTTACTGCTCCTGTGGATTTCCTGTTTGGCATTGTTTGTAAAACCTAGAAAAAGTTAAATTCCTTCTAATTGTTGGATTTAAGTACTTTTAGCATGTTTTGTGATAATGATTCCATGTCCAAGTTTCTTAGATTTAGTTGACAAGCAAGATTGGAAGTGCTTTTAATATTTAATGGTATTTTTAGTAAATATTTCAATTATTTTAGACAGATATAATTATTTTAAAAATATGGGACATGAACCAAACACGTTTTTTTGACCGAGGAATACTTTAATTTTGATGAAAAATAATTTTTGTTTTAGCGGATGTGATAAAATATTAAGTTATTTTGTAATTTGGGGTTTCAAAAAGGTAATAGGGACAAAATTGTCAAATCAAATCTATATATCTTTCTCAAATTACCCTTGAGTTCCGAATTTTAAAAGACAAAACTGTCAAACACAACTTATTAGTGAAGAGAACTCTTACATTCGTATGCTACTCCACCAATTTTCCCTAATATGAGTTGTGGATCCTTGACTTCAAAATCGACATACAAGGTTGTTCAATAAAATTTATTTGGAGAAAACAAACTAGATCATGTACTAATATTGAGCACAATTGATTGGTCGGTCTTGACCTAAAATCAAAAACATGGTTAGGATTGCTAAGCTTACATAATAAAAAGCCTCAAATGCTTAAGTAGTGAGAAGAAGACAATATCGTACATGAATAGTGTTAAATATGTTTATCTAATTCCTCCATGTAGACTCAACTTAGGAACAACATCATTCTAATCGAATTTAGTTTTAAACCAAACCGTTTAAAGAGATGCACATTTCGAAATATTTGGAGATTTCTCTTCATTGCTGGCTCATTTCTGCTAGTGAGCCCAATGGTACGTTATTGGGCCTATCAAATGGCAAAATAGGAAGAAAACTTAAAAAAGATCCAAAGATCTTGTAGTTCAATTGCATGCTGCCATCAAAGTTTGGTGATAGGATAAGATATCCATTCATTACAAAGAACACCAAGAATAATATTGACAGAAAATTACATGCACAGTAATGGAAATTCCAATAATCTCTCTCTCTCTCTCTCGTGCGCGCACACACATCTGTTTAACTGTTTTCACTTTTTAGGTCTCTCTTCCAAATGCTGAGTTTTTTTCCTCAGCTGACGTGCTTTTTTTTACCCCCTCCAAACCAATACAATATTTACAGAAAATTATGACACACATGCTTCCATTGAATTAGTGTAATTCGATTATCTTCATAAACAACCATCAATTTTGAAATAACAATGCTTCCATGCACTTTGACTTGAGTTCACCAGTGAGCTTTTGATCATGATTTGGAGCAATTAGATTTCAATGGTTTGGAACAATTAGATTTCTATTAATCTAGATTAGTAAGTATGATCCATGTCGTGTATGACCTAAAAGCAAGAAAAGGCAATAGGGGTCGTAGGTGGCTCGGATGGATCCAAAGAAGATCTTCAATGCTTAGGGTCCATATATTCCAAAAAGCAAGAAAGACTATGTAGTTCAAGATTTACGCTTGACTAGCACAGAGTATGCAAAGAGTTCACCATACGTCATAAATGTACCAATTGACGGGGCTCAATCAAACTCGCAGGAGATTTTCTTAGATGAATGAGATCTCCTGCTCCTGACCAGGTCAAGTCAAATTGAACATATCAACATTATTAAGTTCGTTGGTTCTGATTCTTGGATCAATGAATCGGGGCAATCGACCGTATTTGGCGTGCCGATATTACCCACATCATACTTGATGATACCACCCACATAATCAAGCTCGGCAGCACTACCATCTATTGGGCAAATGTGATTCTCTGTTCCAATTCGTATATCATCTCATATTCTATCACACTGATGTACATCAAATTCACAATCATGTATTTTTATAAGAAAATATTTGATACAGTTTGCATGAATTTAGAACCATGGAGATGAAATTTAAGTGGATCTAGAATCCCGTAATGCCCATAATCATAAGAATTCATTCTCTTGAAGGAACAAGCCACAAATATTTGTGCAAACTACAATCAGAAAAAGATTGTTCCAACAGAGCAAAGATTCATAAATTTTATTTAATCACCAAAAGAAACAAACACCAAATCTACATGAATTATACAAAATTAATTAAAACAAAGCCCACTAACCCAAAATCATTATTTACAAAACCCATTCACAAACAATACCCAAACAGCAAAACAAAATTATCAAGTCTGAGAACTAATCACCAAAGCCTTATTCTTAAACCTGTACCTAGGGTTTCTCGGCACAACCTGACTCGGCCCGAATCCGAGCTGCCCAATACTATTAGTCAACGGTGGCCCGTCATCGTAAATGTAACCCACAAGCTTCCCGCAGCTATTACACTTGATCTTCACGCGTTTCCTTTGAATTCCCCAGTAATTTAACGTCTCGAAAAACGGTCTGATTTTGTCCTCTTTCTCGAATCTGAACTTGGAGGAATCAACGGCGGCGAAGGAGAGGGTGTTTTTGTTTCCGGCCTCGAAATAGAAGTCCGGCGGGAACAGATCGGTGGCGTAAAGGTTAAGATTGGCGCCGCACTCCTTGCAGCAATATATTGTTGCCATTGATGAAAATATTCCTGAATTGAAGGTGGAGAAGGGGGAGAGTATTGGGGGAGGTTTTGCAATGAACAAGAGAAGTTTCTTTTTTATTTCTTTTTCTAATTGTTTTTTGGGATTGGCAAACAAGGGAAGTTTCAAAGGCGTGTTTATCGGGGAAATTTGAAATTTCTTCCTTCTAGATTTATTAGGGTTCATCCGTTTTGTTTTGTTTCAATTTTTTCTTTTTTTCTTTTGGCATTTGAATTAAAAAGGTTTTTTTTTTTTTATTTCATTTGAATTAAAAATGTTGAATTTCGGACGGTTGGAACTAATGGAAGAGCCGATGGACTAATTGGGACCTCCGTCAATTCGTATGTAAAAAATAATTAATATATATTTTACACATATTAAAATATAAAGAACACTTGAGTATCTATTATTAAAGTATGATTCATATATTTAATCGGTATATATATATACATAATTTAGTATAAATTAATAATTAGTAAGTTATAATTATTTATTAGATTGTGAGTTATTATTAAAATAATTTTAATATTAAGAGAAATTTTAAACACGAAAATATACTGTCAAAATGATTACTTAAGCATTTCTTGCAGTTTCTTTTTAAATACTTTAGAAAAATATATTATTCCCAATAGATGTTTTCACAGCAACATATAGTAAACCAAACATGCAAATGGAATATTGGCATGTCATTGATTCTTTTTAATTCTATGTAAAAGTCAATCTAGAAAAATCATGATTGGATTTTTTTGCATAATTTTCTTATAATATTCCAAACAAAAAATCCCACAATATATTTGTCTTTATATATATGTTTTTTTAGCCCATTCAGAAAATTATTTGAAAAGACTTTCACTTTACTTTTAAAAACTTGCTATTTCTTTCATAAAATATTTCTATGTAAAAAATAAATAAAGCAAGCATACGTGGGTTTCAAGTGAAAAAGAAAGGCCCATTTTCGGAATTGGACCAGCCCATTTTCTAAGAAAAGCCCATTTTTATTCATGGGCCTCCTGACTTCTCTCAGATTTAGAGGAAATTTGATCCAGGAGTTGTTCGTGGGTTGGACAGGATAACAGAACTTCTGGATAGTAAAAGTGTTGAATGAGTTTTTAGAGTTTTATCATACTTGTGGCCCATTTGATATTAGTGAAGGTGCCAATTTCTTTTCCGTAAAATATAATATTTTCCCCTTCATTCGAATTTTAGAGTCTTGTTTAGAGAATTTATTTGTCTAACGCTTCTTCAAAAATAAAGGAGCAAAGAGGTTAATTCTTGGATATTAAAATATATTAGGGTTTAGTATAGAGTTTTATTTAGAGAATGACTTATTTTGTCCGACAATTGATGTTTAACAAATAAAGAAAAAAGTGGTCAAGTGATGAATACTAAAATAGATTTAGACTATAAATATTAAAGTTTAGAGTGCAAATAACGATCTCTTTTAATGAATGAAGGAATAAAGTTGTACCTTGCAAGCATTAACTATGATACGTGTGTTACTTTTGTCCAAAATTATATTATTCAAACTATAGATTAGGCCTTTATTCAAGTAATAAGGTAAAAGTTTCATGATCCTAAATGTCTCAATTCGATTCTTACTAGTGTGTGAAATTATTTTTCTACCGTATGGTAGACTTTTTTTTGTCATATAATATTATTGAGAATTTTTTTATTATTATATTAATCTTTAATCGTTTTTAATATATTAGAGAATTGTCGTGAATGTTGTGATCTTATCTCTTAGAATGGCCAACATATAATGTGATACTCATAGAATGGCCGAACCATATTCGAGAATGCTCTAAAACATCCAACATTCATCCGTATGCTGTGGTCTCCACAGAAAGTCGACACGACTATTTTATCGTACCTTGGAAAAAGAAAGAACATGAACAAGAGATTTTAGGAATTTGTAGAAATCATAGAAAGATACGGTTGTCTCCATGGTGGCCCATATCACCATTCACCAACATTATGATTGTACGAGGAAAAGAAAAGTGACATGATTTACATTATTGGACACTTGGGACATGATTTTTACCAGGTTTATTTAATAATGGCTACCAAAGTTAGGTCGAATTTTTGTTTTTTTCTTGCCCATTAATCATGTGAATGTGGTTGCGTCTCTTACGCGTTATACATTGATACTGCATTGATTTAACACAAAAATTATTAAAAAATTTTAGTTTCATGAGTACCAAAATATTCTTAAGAGTAAAAAAAAATGTATAAAAATATTCAAAAGATTGGTGTATTTTTGTGAGGGTCTTGTCTGATCCAATCTTAATCCATAATGACAATCGTTAGGTAGAAACACAATAAGGTATCTACAAGTACCATCTAGTTGCATCCATATGGATTCCAGCTAGATGAATAGTGCCATAAATACTCTTAGTAGGATTCAGCCAAATGTAATTTATACAACCTCGTTGTTATATATTCTATTTTGTTAACTTAAAAATTAGAGAATTTATGCTGATATCACCTTAAACAAATTTAATAATGTCCTTTGTATTCAGAGTCAAATTCATCAAATGCTTACTTTAAACCTGGTTCATTTTCCTCAAATCAAATAGATAATTCAAATTCGATCGTAACCACAACCCCAACAACATATACATGTGATTGGTTGAGTAAAAATAAAGGAATAATTACCTCAACTTTCCCTGAGGTTTGTTAATTATAATTACAATCCTTGAAAATTTTGAAACATTACAAGTAGATGACCCCCTGCATAAGTTGGTGTAGTTGTAATTATGCATAAGCTCAGGTGTGTAATTGTAGCAATGCATAAGAGGTAGAAAGTGTCATGATAATTATCCAAATTTTAGGGAATATTTTGATAATTATACCAAACCTCAAAGGGTTTAGAGACAACCCAAACAACATTTACATGTGATTGGTTGAGTAAAAATAAAGGAATCATCACCTCAACTTTCCCTGAGGATTGCTAATTATAATTACAACCCTTGAAAATTTTGAAACATTACAAATTGACGACCCCCTGCATAAGTGGGCGTAGTTGCAATTATGCATAAGCTCAAGGGGTGTAATTGTAGCAATGCATAAACGGTAGAGAGTGTCATGATAATTATTCAAATTTTAGGGAATATTTTGATAATTATTCCAAACCTCAAGGGGTGTAGGGGTAATTATCCCAAAAATAAAACTAGAATATTCAAGCAGCACAGCATGGTTTAAAGTTTAAAACTTTTGACCACACATAAACCACCTGACAGTCTGTATTCCACCCTTCATTTAATTCTTTCAACTCCCACTTTTTACTCTCTCCAGTCTCTTCCCACCTACCTTATTTTCAAGCCATTATTAACCCACCAATTTATTCATTTATATATGCCCTTATATCCCAACTTTCGTTCTCACCTTGTTCTAAACTTCTGCATAAATCAAATCCCAAGATGAGGGTGCTTCTTGCAACATCATTTCTGCTAACTCTTGTCCTAAGTTCTTCACTTATTGACACCACAGTGGCACTTTCAAGTAAGTCATATAAATATAAAAAAATACATTTATATTCTCTTGAATTTGTTATATTTTGGATTTATTTTGATGATTTTTATTTATTTTCTTGGCAAGGTTTTTGTGAAAATAAATGTGGAGGGAGGTGTTCAAAGGCAGGGATTCAAGACAGATGCTTGAAGTACTGTGGAATTTGCTGTGAGAAGTGCAAATGTGTGCCTTCTGGTACTTATGGAAATAAGCATGAATGCCCTTGTTACAGGGACATGAAAAATTCTAAGGGCGAGCCCAAATGCCCTTGAGAGAAAAAAAAAAAAAAAAAAAAAAAAAAAAGAGGGGTTGAGTGATATTGGTTATTTTGCAGCTGGTATGATATTATATATTTATATATATAGTTGTGTTTGTATTTATGTATGTATGCATGCCTTTCTTTGATGGGCATGATTTGGTGAGCTAGTTTTCATTATGTAATCTATGATGAACTGCTGTTCATCAATGAATAATATATTAATTCACCTTAGCCCTTGGTTCAACTGCAAATTTGCCCATGGGAAATTGATACAAGCTTGAGTAATCATGATTGAAAGTTATTGTTCATAAAAAAAGATGGTAAAGAGTCATTTACTATGCTTCTACCACAATAATGATGCGTAATTTTATTAAAAGTTATGAAAAATCTATCATGGCGTATAACCGTGGTAGATCTTTTTATCTCGATATTTGACAATAGCAAATGATATTTTCGCCTCATTATTTTTGAGTCATTGGTTACCTTTTTCACTACAGCTGTTAATTTTGGATCAATGAATATCACTTTCACTACAATAGTTAATTTTTGGGTTGTCGATTTTTTATTTTTTGGTATCTATAACATTTATAACAATTTATTATAAATTCAAGTGGAATCCATCTTGACGTTATGACGAATTAAAGAATATAAAATTTAACTAGCATTCAAATCAGATGCCAAGGCATGAGTTATTGGACTGAAAATTATGTTCGAATTAATTTGCTTGGCGAAAAACTGAATTAATTAAGTAAATCATACTTTATTTTCAAATCTGAATGACAAATTATACAAGAAATGTGCGTTATTGAATTTGCTATGTAATTAAATCAGTTAGTTAGGACTGATATTTATTTCTTATTTTTCTCATTTCAGTCGGGTACAAATAAAATTTCATCATCATTAATTATAAGTGTATAACAACTCATAACAACATACGAGAGATGTGACACATAGATCCACGCAGATTTGTTTATTACCAAGTCGAAATCACGCATGGAGGATTTCAGACAACCTTGGCCATGCATTTATTTGACTACATATTTGAAACGAGGAAAATGAACTATTTTTGGTGTCATTTCTTTTTTATTTTTTCTTTTCCCTTTTTCTTTTCAAAATAAATACGTGTTCTTAAGGTAAAAGAATGCATTTTGGATGTATTTCCAAACAAAATTCGATTTTCAAATTCTGTATCACAACTTTCATCCCTATTTTCAAAATCTGCATATACGTCAAATACATATATTTATTTTTCTGAATATATATCTATATATATATAAATATAAAGTTATATCAAGTGATGTATTGACTCATTTCATCAATTTTTATGACTTATTTGTAGTAAGGGTAAGCGTAAAAGATAAAAAGTGATTAATATAATAGAGGAGAAATATCCCAAATTGTGTCTGCCATCTCATTTATTCATCCAGAGTCCATACCTATTTCTATTTGAGATAGTGTGACCTCAAGCCCTGGTTTTAATTAACTTGCCCTATTGTCGTATCTAATTTATTCAAAAATGTTTTTATTTCTGTAGACCCGGCCACTTTATCTCCCTAAACCACTTTCATTACAAAAATTCTCAAAATCTTTTCTAGGAATGATTCAATATATTCTCCATGGTTTCAACAATTACACTATGTTTGGGTTTAAGGATTTTCATGATGCAAAGAAAATTTTCTTGAGAAAAAAATAAAAGTAAATTTTTTTCCCCTCATCATTTTGTGAGTAAAAGTAAATTACATTTCCCTCAAGTTTTCATTTACTTACACTATGTTTGGTATCAGGATTTTGGCAAGGAAATGAAAATTTTAGGAAATATATAGTGTCAATAGGATAAACTCATTTTCCTTACAAAAATGATAAGAGAATGAGGAAAAAATTATTTAAACTTATTTTGCTCCAATATATTAATGACCTCAACTTTGTTCTAGCATTTCCTTGTTTTTTTCAAACAATGTAACCAAACAAATTTGACATCTTACATTGCTTCGATTTATTTTTCTTTTCCCTAATATTTTCTTTTCCGCACTAAA
>JACFYI010003839.1:339981-351636 GCA_014898755.1 Handroanthus guayacan
AGATACGAGGAGGACGCGGCGAGAACCGAATTGAAGTAAGAGGATTGAGCCGTATTTGTTGGATATTTGGGCTAAGGTTCGATGAAGGGGTTTCTTGAAGAGGTAGAGGTGGCCTATGAATGGTAAGGAGATGGGAGGACTTGGAGGGAATTTTCGGAATTTTCTATGGTAAAATGGACAGAGTAAATAAAGAAAGAGAAGGGGGAGGATGAAGAAGGAGAAGAACTGGAAGAATGCCATGGGAAGAGATCAATAATTATGGTGGAGCTTGGGAACTAGTCACAGTGTTGCATACCTCAATATATATATATATATATATTCGTTATGTATCTTTTAGGCACAATATTTTAACTTTTTTGAAACTTTACCCTAATTATAAAAGTATTTCAGGTGATTTGATTAACTATAATAATGCTTTGTGTTGAAAGTTAAGATGACGAAAAATTTAACAGAATGTATAACATTGATTATTTCTATTAATGAAAAAAAAAGACTAAAACATTATAAGAAGATTCATATTTAATGATTAGAAATTTTAAAGAAAAATTATTGTAAGCCCTCACATAAAATAAATCCTTATTTGTATCGAGTATTTCAAACTAAAATAAAATATCATTGCCACATCATCATAATATTAATTTCACAATTAATTAGTACAGTAAAAGATCTCAGGAAGGTACGTTACTCTTCATTTAAGCAATAATTACTCATTAATTATTTTAGAGTTATAAGGGCAATCACCTAAATATTTTCATCATAAAAACATATCTTTAATTTTAGAAATTATAAAAACACTCCCTATGTTAAATTAATATGAAATCTAACATTTCAATCAATTTATTAAATTTTCAAATAGTGTAAATACAATCTCCAAGGGAAGTGAATATATTTCTTGAACTACATGAGATTTAATTAGATCAAATATCGACAGAGTTTTGATAATTATTTCTCAATTCTATCTTATTATTTTGATAATGGTAACATCGCTATCATAGAAAGAACTTGACGCAAAATGATGTTTACTTTCATACACAAATACAAAATATGCAGGCATGTAAGATACCTTCCAGTTGCCCAAGCATACAAGCCCACACATAGTTAGGCCAGAGTGATCTAATTGGAATCCTAGTTATTCTTCTTGTTGTTTTCTATCAAGTATCAACTCGAGGGAATAATGGGCGGCAATTTCTTTTTACAATAATTAGTGTGATTTAATTGTGTGACTTAGCAAAAACACACTTATGAAGCCATTGAAAATCAAAATAATTGTCGTTATCGAATATCTGTCTTGTTCGTCATTTTGAATCTTTTATTTCAAATTATATTTCATCTCCTATTTTATTCAATGGATGCATGTCATGTGTATAGCGCCCACAATCATGTATATTCATAAGAAAAATTTTAATAAACTTAGCATGTATTTATGATTAGAAATAGGAAATGAAATATTGTACTGAAATAGAGGATTCTAACAACTCTTTTCCTATATCTCTCTCTCACACACGCGCACGCACTAAGACATAACAATTGCAAGAATTGGGTCTTCCCATGACAATGTCCTGTGGATGTTCACAAGTCGAATTGGATCTAATTTGGGAAAATTATGGGCTAAATAATTGAGATCGTGTTAGTTAATGTTGCACCTTGTTTGAAGGCTTTGTTTCGTAGTGAGTGGCGGCTTTGTACATTGGTCCTCCCATTTCCCCGTCACTCAAAGAATGTTAGTAAATACATCTTTATATACACTATAAAATAAGTTGTCTTGGAAGCATTTTTGTTTTGTGCTACATAGTCCTTGTTTAAAAGAAAGTTTGGTCGACCATATAACTTTTGTACATAATATATGATATTACTTATTGGGTGAAAAGTGAAAAGATAAAACGTCTCTACAATTAAGGAAAAAAATTATCAAAAACTTCAAGATTTGCGTCATTTTCTTATGGATTGAGTTCAATTACTTCCAAATCACCTCCAACCTTTCAGTATTATATGAAGACAGGTGACATCATTTTGTTGTGACGTTGTGTCACAGGTGAAAAATAGTATATCTCCTTATCAAATGAAAATTGTAAATAATTGCCCATAGGGTTCTATTCTTATTATTGCAAGTTCTATGGGAATATCTTTAACCGGATTCAACCAAAGGACTATTCTAGGTTATGAATCATCCGTCCGACCTGGATAAGAGATTTTTATCACGTGTGAAAATTTTGGTAAAAGATCGGAAAATGAATTTCTGAACTCCTAAGGTCGGATTGGATCGGATCGGATCGGATTTGGAGATATTCTAAACCTCGAACACAAAAGACTAGGCCGGCCCATGAGGACCAAATTAAGACCCAACAACTATTTAGCCCAGAAATGAAGGCATCATGACTTTTGATGCGAAGCCATGATCATTAAAGAGGCAGAAAAGGATAGACTGGGGACCGGAAGCGTGAGCAAAACTATGGGCGGCGGCATTCCACAAAGGGAAATAGGGAAGTGACACGTGTGAGGGACTCGTGGTACTACCAGCGGAGTTTCAGTGTTAGTTTGCAGAATACAAGGAAAGTTGAAAAGAAAAGGGCCCTAATTTTCGACAACTTTTTCGGTTCAGCTTAGACTAAGAAAAAAGAGGGAGAGAAAAAAAGGGGTTCCCTTGCTTTTTCCCACGTTGGGAAGGAGGCCACCTTATATTGGAATATAAATAAATCGAACCAGTTTGTAAGCTTAACGAGTTAGTTCAAAAAGTGTTTGAGCTTAAATTTGAAAGAGTCAAATTTGTATTTAATAATTCTTATTTGTAGGTTCGCGAGCTCTTTTTTTAAAAAAAAAAAATTTATATATAAGTATAAAATTATAAATAATTAAATAAAATTATTTATAAAGTAATTAATTTTTTTTAGCTCAAGTTCAAACCTATTACTTGAACAAAATAAAATAATGATTTTGAGCTTGAGTTTGAACTTGAATGCATTATTTTGTCACAAACTAATTCGAGCCAAACAAGTTGAGCTCAAGTTCGAACTCAATTCAGTTGGTTTGAGCTCGATCTTAAACCTAAAAAAATAGTTGAAACTCAACTCATCTCGTTTGAATTCCTAATCTTATATATAATGGGTATCATTTCTTCTTAGTGATTGATTCTTTTTAATTGTAGATTGAGCCCATGATAAGGTGATATCAAAATAAAACTTTATCGGTATTTAGTGGTGAGATGCAGATGTGCGAGCCGAGACATGACCAACCCTAGAAGAGGGCCACACTACTCAAGGTTGTGTGTAGGTTGGCTGGAAGAGAATATAATAAATATCTGTCTCATATCAATTAAGAAGGAGTTCTCGGATCATTTTATATAACAGGACATCTTTTCTCATTGATTTTCTAGGAGTAGATGGGTCCGATCATCTTTTATAGTGGGATATCATTCCTCATCGATTTTTAGTAGTTGATTGGACATATGACTACTTTAAAAGAAAAATTATCCAGCTCATCTTCTTTTGCTGTACTTATTACTATGTGGTGCCAAATAAATGAATTGACAAAATAAAATGCTTACTTTTAGGAAATGAGACCCCTATGAGTGTCTTAATCAAAAATAAGAGTCAAAATGTTTGGACTTTTGGGACATGGAGAGTGTAGTTCAACAAGTGTGCGTACTTAGAGGTTGTCGCTTCGCATTTTTATTTTATTATCAATATTTAAAACGTATTTGTTTCGTCAATTTCAAAGAAAATAATAAACGAATAAGAAATTATATTTTTCAATTTAAGCAAATCATATTTAATACTAAAATAACCACTACTTAAAATTTTTTAAAACGTTAAAAATATTTAAAAATCAATATGATAGGTTAATCAAAGAATAAAAAAATTCTACCCTAGGTTTTTTTGTCAAAAATGCAAGAATTTTGAGACGAAGTGCGCTTTACATGATATTATTACGATTATTACAACATTAATCACGTTTTTCACTTAACAATTAATGTTAGAAATTACAAGGAAGTACTTATAATGGATGCTCATAAAACTTGGTAGGTAGGCAAGGAAATATTTAGCTTTTCAATGAAAGCTCACTAATTGAAAGGCTTAGATATGTTGGGCAATTTTGGCAACTATAATGGCCAATGTAATTGACTTGCACAAAGGACTCAACCAATCCATTTTGGCCCTCCTTCATATCATGACTTTGAGATTTTCTAGGTTTGAATAGTTTATTATTTCACAAGCACTATGTTAGGTTATAAAATTTTCCAAATAAAATGAATTTATTAGTTTTTTATTTGTAATTTTCGGATAAGAGGGTTGGGGAATGATATTCAAACTCTAATATTCTTTTAAGAAAGGAAGAGCGATGTCACGTTAACGAAAAGATTGTAGCAAAAGAATTTATTAGGAGAATTTGTAACATATTTTGTATTAATTTGTTCAATAGGTCAGAATTCGTTCCAATATTGACAAGTAAAAAATTATTAAAATATATACAGGTAGCGTCGACGGCTTAAATTTGACACCCAACTCTAGAGATAGTTGTTAAAGGTCAATACATAGTGTCATCTCAAAGCACCACATACGCACGATCATACTAGTCCATGTCAAGTCTGTAATTCTAAATATTGGTTTCTTCTAAAGGTCATGATTCTCACATATTTAGTTCTTAAAATATATAACTTGTATCATTTTCGTCTGACCTCTAATAACTTAAATATTAGACAATCTTCTTCGAGATCCTTCACCTGACCTTAACATGTTAATCAAACTTCAAAACTAATTAAACTTGTTACAAGCTTTATAAGAAAAGCCAAACTCAAACTAAATGGACTATCCCATATTACGATCAATTTCGAATCAAATATATACTCAAATAAAATTTTTGTATCAAATACATAAAATCCCAAATAATCCTCCCAATAAAACAACAAGTTTTATGCATTCCTCAATACCATAATTTGTTACAAGCAAATCTCATGATGTCCAAGTCGTAACCTCACATGAAACACTTATTTGTTTCAAAATACTCTCCCTTCAGCACTTATGGTGAAAGGTCATGTCCTCAAAAGATGCTTTTGAATAGTTTATAAACTAATACAAACCCTTTCGACACAAGACAAATTTAGTGTTATGAAAATTGATAATTTGTTACATAACTTAGTCAGGAGGAGAACATTAACAAGCATTGGTACGTGTCCAAAAACCCCTTCTTCTCCTTAACCAAACTCTCCTCAGCAAAGATATACACCGCCATCACTATTTCTCTTTCTCCCGTCACCTCTCTGCACATTGCCTGACAGCGCCAAAATCCCCATTGCCTCATCTTCTCCTTCTCTTCTTATCTTTAATTACTTTTTCACTATATGTACATGTATTCTTGGTTCATTAAGATTGAATATATATACCAGTTCTAGTGTTTGCGTGTATATATAAATATATATAGTTCATATATATGTGCTATATTTAGAATTTTTTCCAAGAAAAATTGAAGTAATGGGGAGAGTGAAGCTTCAGATCAAGAAGATTGAGAATACAACAAACAGGCAGGTCACTTTCTCAAAGAGAAGAAATGGGCTTATCAAGAAAGCTTATGAACTTTCTGTGCTTTGTGATGTTGATGTTGCCCTCATCATGTTTTCTCCTTCTGGAAGACTTAGCATTTTCTCAGGAAATAGAAGGTGATATACAAATTTAATGAAAAAAAAATAGAAAAATAAAATCATCCCATGAGTTTATTTTCTCCTCTTGCTTTAGGACAAAGAATGAAGATTTTCATGTTTTTTGTTTGTTTCTTTCTGTTGAAGCATCGAAGAGATCATGGCGCGATACGTCAATCTTCCAGAGCATGAACGAGGAAGGTAACGACTAAGATCATCGAGGGACGGTTTGGTTGGCTGACTGTGATTAATTTTGAGACTTAGTCATGTAAATTTTTTGTAATTTGTTTGAACGTTCCCTTGTCTCGAAATCATGTTGAGAAATGAAAGACTGGTGAAACCCTGAAAGGTTTTCATAGTCATGATTTGAAAAAATAACTTTCTACTGTTGAAAAACATCACTGTTGACATTTTTCATAATTTAGAATCCTTTCTAGAAATCATGTCAAAAGGTGAAAAGTTTTTATATTCGTGATTTGCATAGATGATTTTCTGCAGTTCAGAGATATCACCTTCAATTTTTTTCATAATTCAGAAAACTGAAACTTATAAAGCTTGATTTAGGGTCAGATTCTGACCGCCACCATCCAAACAGACTCTAAAAAATTGTAATAATTCGTGAAGAAATACTATGTTGTCATATTTTCTCTCATGTTATTGCACTGATTTCGTTTTCTGCTTTACTTCCTGATGTCTCCATGCAACGACAAAAGGCTACAGAATCAAGAGGTATTTTTCTTACAGCACTTAATTATTAAATTTGTCATTTGCCTGATTGATCTAAACTTACAGTTAATTAAAATTAATCTGCAGTATCTACAAAGGGCTCTTGGAAAGTTGAAATCTGAAGCAGATCGAAGTTATCAAGCAGCTGCAAGGTACAACTTAGTAAAACAAATTCGAAAATTCAGACATTTTCCCCTGTTTTTGTTTTAGCTACTTTTGTTTTTCTTGTTGTCATAACATATGCAGCAGTACTCCGGCTAGCATGATCGATTCTCAAGTCGAGGTGTGTTTCGTTTTCTGAAAGTTTTTATGATCGATTGTTCTTTATTTTTCTATCTGGAGATTTTGATCAGTATCTTATGCAGGAAATTCAACGAGAAATTCTTAAATACAAGTGCCAACTTGAAGATATGGAGAAAAAACTGAGGTAAGTAAAGCGTGTTCGGCATTGCTTTTGAAAACAATTTTTTAACTTCTAGTTATTGAAAAGTGAAAAGTGGAACTTCTACTTTTAAAAAGTGATTTTGAACTAAAATCAACCAGAATGATTGTTCTGCTACTTTCCCATTAAACGGGTTTGATGAAACCGTGAACAATCATTTTTTTGGCAAACACAGACTATTACTTTTAAGTCTTTTGGCTTTTTCTTTCAAACAATCTCAATTTTTGAATGAAAATCACTTCTTCTTGAGGTAGAAGCAATGTCCAAACACATTCATAATGACTTACCATAGATCAAAGTCTTGTCCCTATCAGATTTTGTCAAATGGAATGTACTAATTATTGTACAAACATGAAAAAAACATAGGATATATGAGGGGGACCCTTCTGAAATTACGATGTTGTGTGAGGCTGAGTATAGGGAACAAGTTCTTGAAGAGAATCTGAAGCAGGTTAGGATGCGAAAGGCAAGTTCTTTTTGTCGATTCAAATGTTCTTTGCTATATTATTTATGACAATCGATTAACTAATTTTACTTGTGCTGATGAGATTTCCATTTTTGAACAGCATGTTCTGCAGGATCAGTATAACTCCCCTGCTGCACAAACTTCGCAGGTTTCTTAATTTTCGAAAATGAATTTCTTCGTATTAGTGTTCTGTGTCGATGAATTTGAGTCGATCCAAACATATAATTATCGAAACAGAGTTTAGGAGCAAAGGTGTAATAAACTGATATATGTGTTTTAGGTGATGAGTATGCCTTCAGAGACTACAGATATGAATGTTTTGGGTGCAAGAAATGCAGATAATGTGCTGGACTGGCTCCCACAGAGGGATCCACAAACTCAGATCCTCAACTTCTTGGATTCAAATGGCCTCCTTCCTGTCAGGTTTGTATGATTGTTTATATTTCAGTCTTGTGCACACAGACACACAACACACACAAAAAAAACTTCCTTTGTACTCAAATTCGCTCCTTGAGTTATGAATGGCCTTAAAAATAAAAAAATTAAAAAAAAAAAGGAAAAAACAGAAACTCAAGCACAATGATTGTGATCCGGGTTGTCCAATGTGGTTATTTGGGTCAGTTTATCTTATACATGAATGAAATGGACCTGATCGTATAATCGTATAAGGAATTGGACGTTATAGGTGGATCTGAATGTGAAATCAACGAACACGATTTGAGTCACTTAGGTTTTTTTCATAGAGAATCGTAGAATATTTTAGGCAGTCCTTCAATTAATTAGTCCCTTTGTTTTGCTTTGGTTGGGAGCATTCACAGTGTGAAGTTGATGATCACCGGGCCTAGTGGTTCTAGATCTAGTTGGCATCATGCAGTCCCTCATCGACTACGTCTAGTCACCCAAGTTGGTTTAGTTGAATTGGGTACTAACTTGATCCTCATTAAAAAATGCGAATCTTATAGTATTTAGGATTTTACGTAGTAATAAGAGAAAATTGATTTTTCCAACCTAATTTGTTCAAGGTACACATCTATGAAATTTAAAATGAGTATAATAAATCCTATCATTTTAAAATTAACATAACAAATCCCTCATTTTGTTTGACATAGAATTGGATATCAACATTGGTCTATTAAAATTATATTTGTGGGATTTTTGTCCTTTTGATCTCCAAGACTAATATAGAGTTAGGCGAGTGACTATAAATGTAGTAGCTTTAAAATATTATTACTTTTATAATGCTCATATCAAATTTCACTGGGGAATAGTGCAATTACTCAATTTACCTAGGAAGTAAATTATGTTGGAGTTTGATTAATTTGCAGGGACCAGCCTCAGGGAATGGATAACATTCTGCCGCCATCGCTGACCCTTGTTCATGCCCCAGGTGTCCACTTTTATAATCATTTGAGCCCCACCAGGAGCATCGAAGACGATGCACAGAGACCTGAGTTTGGGCAGGTTATCGATGTCAATCTTTCACCATGGGCCGAATTATATCCAACAGGTTTTCACTTAATTCCTATATATTTTAATCATTAATTTGGAGTCAAGTTAATTAAAAGGGAGAAAAAAAAAAGAAGGAAATTATGTTCTATTTTCGAAAAAATATTTTGATTAAAGGGTTTTGATAATATTTTACCCTTATATCTACTTTAAATTCATACTTCTTATAGAAACATATGCAACGGTTTCATTACCACGGTGATGATCGAACTTCTCATGAAAATATACTTTGAAAATATTATTATGAGTTAAAACTTAAAAGTTTGATTGAGATGGGCAATCTCGAACATAGGAATAATTGCCTTCAACACCCCCTACTTTGACTTAGTTATAAGCAGCTAGGATTCTTTGTTTTGTAACGAAGGTCCACCTCTAAAAATAAATATTTCTTTATAAAAATGTAAGGTTTTGGATATGGCAGACGTAGATGTAAAAAACCTCTACGATTCGGAAATTAAAATGGACCTATCTGCGATTAGATTAACATGGGTATACTCGAAATATTTTAGTTAATATGTTGAATTTTCAAATAGACTAAATTATAGAGACTCTATTAATTTTTCTTTTTGAGCTAAACAAACAATAGAGGATGTTATTCTAATTAATTTTTCAAATTATATTGAGTGCTTTGTAATTGATCTCAATGTTGAAATAATTATCCCTTAAATATATTCATAAATGAGGGTTTTATGTGTAACAGGAAATGATCCTTTCCCGGCGGCGCAGCCCAGAGAAAGAGCACTTCTTGAACTGTTTCTATCTCAGCTTAGTCCTGTGAATCAAGATCATATTTGAGATTTTCTTACATTGTTTTCAAGTATAGCATGATAAGATCTACTTTGAATATTGCAATAATGTGGTCTTTTGGATATTTATTTGCTTTTTATCAGTTTTCTAGCTCTTGTTAATTAATTATCAAAATATGGGTTTAAAAGGTATTTTAAGACGTGGAGTTGGATTATTTTCGAAATTTATAATTTATTGATTTATTTTGTTTTAAATCCACTATCCCATAGAAACTTTGATTCAAATCGATCAAGAATTTAGTTGGAAGTCTAGCGATCGATGTCCTGAGTGGTTTTTGGGGATTTTGGGAGGAGGTTTCAAGAGAATGTATTGAAAATGAAGTAATATTTGATTTTATTTAGGGAGAAATTAAGATTATCTTCATTACAAACATAATTTTTTTAGCTGGCTGATATGTGGTGTCCTATGATGCACGAATACTTTTAAAAATTATAAAATATAGTATCTGACACTTATAAGATACAGATACTCCTCGAACACTCATGCAATACGTGTCCAACATGTCAAATGACATGTCGTAGAATAAAAAAATGGAAAGAAAATGAGGACATCGTGTTGAACACGGACAAAGACGTGTCCAACATGATTTCAGACACAAATAAAAATGTGTCCGATACAGTCTTAAGTATATCAAGTGAAAAACGATTGAACATACATTAGAAAAAGGAGAGTAGTTCTTGATTTTTCGAACTATTAATTTGTTATTTAATTCTTGTTTTTATGTTGATACTATTATTCAAAAAACTATGAACTTGGTAAATATAATGTATTTATTATAATCTATTTTTCTTATTGATAACGATACTATCAGTTGTTCTATTCTTTTTTATTATGCATGTCAGTATATGCATATAATATACATATATTTATATACACATTCATATTCTTGACTTGTCGTGTCCTAAACTTTTTTAAAAATTCATATCATTGTATCCATATCGTATCGTATCTGTGTTTTCGTATCCGTATCCATGCATCACAGGTGATGTCATATCGCCACATGTTTGTCTTTGGGCGGTGATTTTTGAATTCATTGTTTATCTTTTATGCTCTATGTTGATATTTTTTTATGCTATTTTAGTTGCTCTAATTTATTTAAGGTTAATTATATTCTTCAAATTTTCATGAATGAAAGTATCATTATGTTCATTTCAACACTAATTTCACATTTATAGGACATTGAGTTTTTAACATTTGCACATACAATATTATAGATTTTTCCTTGTTTATTTGTTATTATTTTTTAGAACGATTAGTTATTAACAAAATGTATTGATTCTTGTTCACGTGGTCCTTTTTTGCTGGACAATTCTTGCTAGAACTTGATACACACCAACATTGTGACTTGAGCATCTTCGACAAGAATTTCAAGGTTCCGGCAAGAAAAGGAAGCAAAAAATAAATAGAATCTTAAGTGAAGTGGGGTAGACTTATTCAGCTTTCCATTTTGTGCACCTTCATATGCAAATTGTTTAACCGATAATTTTCAACAATCAAATAATTGCAATATTTTATAAGATGTAAGAGTTTACGAAATATCATAAATAAGCTTATATGATCACACTCCTATGCAAGTTGCTTAAGCCAATGACTTTCGAATATTACGTAGTTAAAAATATCTAAATTGTAATGCGAATAAGAGTCTATAAGATATTTTAAGTAAGCATAACCAATCACTCTTCGAGTGACTGAGGTCTACATGCCATGAATAAATTGCAGGAAAGTTGGGGATTTAATTTTGTAGGGAACCAGAAGTTAGAACAAAATAATATATCAACCAAAATAAATGAATCTAAAAGTCAAAACTACTGAAGATTAAATACGGAAGCATCGTTGAGATGTGTAGATTTCATGCTACACATCTCAACTTGATTGATAATAAGATTATTTTTTCCTAAAAGAATTATCCTCGTTATAAATACCCCATTTCAATGTTCCATGAAGGGGGAGATAATGTTTGAAATTTGAAATTATGCATAACATTAATGTGTAACGGAAATATAAATATTAATATCCTTAATTTTTTTTCTCAAGAAAAAATTTTAATTTACGAGAGGGGAAAATTGCACTTTTGGTCCC